>PVHX01025532.1:0-22240 GCA_004024805.1 Geosciurus inauris | reverse complement strand
ATATATATATATACTGTTCATTGAAAGTGCATATAAAGGTGTTTAATATGAAGAATGTAATCTGCTTATAATTTTGTGCAAAGTTAGAAAAATTATGATTGTAACAATTTTTTTCCATTTGCCTCAGCAAATGTTTTTAGTGAATAGTGTGTACAGCTTCTGAAAATTTGTTTTTTTCTGTTATGTTTGATAACATGTATTAAAATGCAGTTTTTGAGAAAAAATAAAAATTAAAAAAAAAAAGAAAAAAAGAAATGGAGAGTACCTGATCACATGAACCATGTGATCTGTGCCATGCCCCTCCATTCCTTGTAAACTCTTATCAGAATCTATAATAGTGTCCTTATATCCACCTTATATCCACCAACATCCCCTTTAAGGCAACCTAGAACTTTTCTATTATGCTTGTTACAATTCTTCTAACGTCTTTCCCATTACTAATTTCTACAGTCATTTCCACAATTTTAGGTACTTGCTACAGCAACATGCCATGTAACGTGGCACCCAGTGCCTAAATCTGTAATAGTTTCCTAGGTCTGTCTGAACACATTGCCACAAACTGGGAAATATGGGGATATATGGGAGAAATATGGGATATTTATGCCTTTATAACTTGGAAGCTAGAGGTTTCAAATCAGTATGCTGCAGGGTTCGATTCCCCCTGAGGAATTTAAGATGATTCCTCTTTGCTCCTTCATCTTGCTGGTGACTCCAGGCATTTTCCAGCTTCAGATAGTGCTGTAGCCCTACCTCAACCTCCACATGGTCTTCCCCACTTCTTTGTGAATTTTCTCCTGTGTCAAGTCTCCCTCTGCCTTTCTCTGATAAAGACACTTGTCACCAGATATACAACCCAACTGGAAAATTCAAGATTAGTTTCTACCACCAGATCCAGTGTACTCTTAAAGTAATGGATTGAGAAAAGCAAAGGACTGATGATGGAGCCTTCAGAACACCAGGATTCAGGTGTGACCTCAGGTAGAATGGATCATGAAGATTGACAAGAACCAGCTACAGAAGGTTCTGGTGTTGCACAATGTTCTAGGTATTCTAGGAGAATCCTAGAAGGAGGGAGTATCAAGAATGAGAATATGACCAACAGTAATAAATATGTGGAGGTAGTTCACATAAGAGAAGGAGCAGTAGGGCATGGTGGCACATGCCTGTAATCTCCGCAGCTTCAGAGACTGAGGCAGAAAGATTGCAATTTCAAGACCAGTTTCAGCAAATTAGCAAGGCCTTAAGGACTGAGCAAGCCCCTGTTTCAAAACAAAAACATTTTGAAAAAGAGCCACAAATGTGGCTCATTTGTTAAGTGATTATACAATTTAAAATTACAATTCAAATTTAAAATACACATTTCATAAAGGATTCAGTTGAGGTTATATTAATCATTAGTACTATAAATAACCTAACCCAGCAGGTAATACATTTTTTTCCCACATGCTTCATTGTCATACTCTTGACGCCTCAAAAAGCATGGAAGCATCATGATTTTAAGTTTCGTAGCAAAACTCTGATGTCCTGAAATTACTCATTGAATCTGTGTTCTGGAAAAGAGAAAGAGGGAGGAAAGCTCTGTTCTTTGCATTCATAGATGATAATATTAGGTGATAGTGTCTTTGTCTCTTCTCATCTTCAAATCCTGAATCTCTTTCTGAAATTTTCTGCTCTCTTCTCTGAATCCCTCCTTGAGTAGTCTTTCCTGTTCCTGAAGGACAAAGAAAATCTTGAAACTGCACAGAGTAAAACGAGATCATAAATTTCTTCCCTAATTGTTAATCTAGTTTTTGTTTTAATAATTCCAATAGTTCCTCAAGAGCTTTTGTCCCTTTTTAAAAAATCCTTCTTCACACATTAGATTGTGTCAGGCTCTCTTGAGTATCCTACGCCTGTGACCATTTTTTCCAAGGTTTTCCCTCAAGGTTCAGAAGGGTTTTGTTCTTATCTTCCCTAGAATATTGCTGACATATGATTCCATCCTATGATGTCTGTGATGCTTGTACTGATATAGAACACAATAATTCTATGCAAATTGCCACAATTTTTGGTTTGACCCAAATTTTCACCCTGTATATTATTATTTATATTTATATCTATATAAGAATGATGGTTGAGAACCAGTTGGAAGATTTCTACATGTTTCTCAAAATCAAAGAAAATACTAGTACATATAATTCAGTACAAGCCTCCAAAATTCTGGTGGGAGCAGTAAGGTGAAAAATTGAGATCAGGGATTGCTGCTGCACATAGCACACCACTGGGCCAAAATTCAGACTCAGCCCAAACTTGAAGCTCAGTATGGAGAATGGGTTTTATAGCAACCTTGGCACTTCACTAGAAAGCTTAAGTGGGCAGAGTTTTAGCAATCTTCCTACTAATTAGGGTGAATCCAGAGATAATGTTCTAGCAAGTCTGGAAAAAAAGTCATTGATCCCAAATAGTAGGCCAGATAGGCCAGATACATTACCTTGAGATATGACCAAAAAAGTTTCTATCACTCCTGAAGTTGCGATTTTATCATTTTTTTTTTAAAAGAGAGAATATAAGAGTATCCATGGCATTAGATGAGGTAAATGATTGGGTTATGAGAACCTTAATCTAAGCAGTGGATTAATCCACTGCTATGGACTAACTGGTCAGTAACTGTAGGCAGGTAGGGTGTGACTTAAAAAAGTAGGTCGGTGGTGGGGGTGGGGAGTAGGGAGTCTTTAGGGTTTATATTTTGTTCCTGGTGAGTGGAGCTGTCTCTCAGTTTCCTGGTTGCCATGTTCTGAGATGCTTTCCTCCACCACACTTTCTGACATGGTGTGCTGCCTCACCTTGAGTCCAGAGCTATGGAGTTGGCCAACCATGGACTGAACTTCTAAAACCATGAGATAAGGTAAACTTTTTCTCTTCTACATTGTTTTTATCAGGTATTTTGGTAACAACAATGAAAAAGTTGACTAAAACAGGCAAAAAGAGCCTACTAGAATATCTGGTATAGATTTTATTTATTTATTTTATTTTATTTTATTTTTTAATATTTTTTAGTTGTAGGTGGACACAATATCTTTATTGATTTATTTTTATGTGGTGCTGAGGATCGAACCAAGGGCCTCATGCATGCGAGGCAAGCGCTCTACCACTGAGCCACAATCCCATCCCCTGTCTGGTATAGATTTTAAACCTGCATGGTGCTCATTGTTCAGGAGAGTGCAAGACAAAACTGAACTGACAATACAATTCCTGAAGTTTTAGATCTAGAATTCTCTCTTGCTCTGCCATCAACTGGGCCCTGTCCTGGTCAAAGCTCCCTGTCACAGGTAGGCACATGCTACAGGCTAGGCAGTCATGGAATCTTTTAGCAAAAGAGCTTTTAGGAGGTAATAGAGATACTAAGAAGGAGAGAATCTCTGTTCTTATAGATGGAAGGCTCTAATTTTGTAGCTGTTTGTGTCATGGTTCCACATGGGATGAGTGGTTTGAAGACTGGAGCCAACATGGAGAAAGCAATCCACAGGAAAGGGTTGGAGTACGAATGGAAGGGGATCAAGGTCAGGGTAACACTTGACAGAAGGATTCAGTGGTTGCAACTCTTGGACCCAGTTCTCCTTAAATCTAATTTGAAGCCTCAAACTTATAAAGCAGCATTTTTGTGTAAGCAACTATTGCTGGGCCTCTGTCACATCAGATGTCCAGCTACAATAGGGAGTTGTCCTGATGATCAACCCCCCAAATGATTTCATAATTCAAATGCTAGTTGAATTACTGTCTTTGATGGGCAGATCCCCACTGTTGATGGCATTGTCATAGCTCAGTAACAGGCTCTCTAGACCTATAAATAGAGAACAAATGATGACATTAATTTAGGTAAAGAAGAATTGCCAGTTGTTGTCATTCTGAGCATGTCTATGAATGTGTATTTGCCTTATCAATGGCATGAGCATCAACTGGAGGCCTAAAACAAATGCACACTCTAAAGTCTTGCCTGAGACCTGTGAAACAAATCCTTTTCTCGGACAAGATACCCTGATGGTATATATGCCCACCAATGCTGAGATCCTCTCTTCTATAAAATATTGTCCTATGTGTACTGAATGTTTATATCATTTGATTTGGGGTCTATTAATACAGGAACTGTTCTCCCTTTGTTAATATCTTTAGCATATGTCCTCTGAACTCTGGCTTATTGTTCAATGGCATTAAGTCAGTATTTGTGGAACACATGGTACAATTTCCATCAAATTGAGTCCTTCATTGGGTTTAATCTAGCTTGGTGCTATCCAGTAAAAGTCTGAGTGCATGAAGTGCTCTGTATTTCCTGTTATACTCACCAGTCTTATGTTGCCATTGAGTCCTCAAAATATGGTCACATGACCTGAATATTTAATTTTAATCAATTTACATTTAAGTTAAATAGGCACATATATGTCTTTGAATGCCAAATTGGATAGTGCAAGTCCAGGTTAATAGGAAAGTATTATAAATTGAGTTTCTTTTCTTTGACCTTTACAAAATTTTACCAGCAAGATGTTTTATTAACAAAATCAGTAGATATTTTTTGAGACCATCTGAAATATAGCGGAGCAACAGCAATAGCTAAAAAAAAAATTAATTGGGTGCTATTTCACCCTCTGATGAGTGGAAGGATGGAAAGGGGTCTCACAAGGTCCATTGACCTTGAGGCCTCCTAAGAGTTTTAGCATTGGAACAACTGGACATAAAAAAACAGAATTCTGCCACTTGTTGAAAAAAATCAGTATATATTTCATCTTCATGTAGTATCTTAAGCTTGGAAAGCTTCTTCCACTGTCTGGTGGGCAGAAGATAAAGCATTTCTTCTTTGGGAAGAATTTTTGAATATAGAGTTGGGGAAGGCTGTAATTCTCAGATTCCTCACTAGTGCCTGGAGAAAGTAAAAAGAATAATAATAATAAAGGGGGATGCTGGCAGTTGGGTGGAAGAGAGAACCTAATAGAGTGCTAATGTGCCATTTAAAAAATTCTTCAAATAAATGTTCCCTCTACACCATATCCTTTGGCTATGTGCAGCTTCACAAAAACCTAAGTAGGGGGATGAAAGAAACCTACTAATAGTACAGCAAAAAGGAAAGCAAAAGAAGCTCATCTTGGGAACAATGGAATATTGCAATGTAAAACTGGATCTATTAAGATAGACACTAAACAAGCATTAATTCCTAGGACTAGTCTAGAGTGGCTGGGCTTGGTGGCACATGCCTGTAATCCTTGTCACTCAGGAGGCTGAGGCAGGAAGATTAAAAGTTTGAGGACAGTCTCAGCAACTTAGGAAGACCCTGTCTCAAAGTAAAAAATAAAAAAGGCTAAGAATGTATCTCAGTGGTAGAATGTTCAGGGTTCAACCTCCAGTACCTAAATAAATAAATATTTATAAAAGGAATAGCCTGGAGTGTACAAATAAAAAATTGAATATAAGCACCTCCACAAAAATATTAATTCTTGGTATTTTTTCTCCCTGTTTTCTTTTATAATTAATTAATTTTATAATAGAATGCATTTTGACATATAGTACACAAATACAGTACAACTTCTTATTCCTCTGACTGTAGATGGTTCAGAGTTATTCCAACAGTATAATCATACATGCATATAGGATTCTCCCTGTTTTTGAATCACCAGTTACTTTAGCTTGTTTTATTTAGTACTAGGGAATTCTGCAGGTATTCATTCTGCTTTGAGGGATTTTTCCATCTGCTTCCAGCTTTAGGGTCACATCTCTCAGAATCCACACAAAGTCTGGAAAGAAACTCAGAAAGTCAGCTGAATTCAACTTCATTTGTAGCAGGTAAGGATTTGACTCTGAAGCATCTGGTCAGCTCTGTCACATAGCTGAAGAGCTAAGAAAAAGTGGCAAAATGAACCTTCATTTCATATTAGTTCCACCCATTCCAAAATTTTATTTTTCCTTTCTCTGATCAATTTATCAAGTATTTTTCATGCTTCTCTCTCTCTCTCTGTCTCTCTTTTTCTCTCTCCCTCTCCTCTTCCCTCTCCCTCTCCCTCTCTCTCCCACTCTTTCTATTTGATTCTGTAGGATTTGTAGTTAAGCTGCTATCTTGTTAATTCAGGACCCCCTCTAATGTTAGAATGTTCTGAACCAGAAAATGGATACTGCAGCTGTTCCATGGCCTGCTGGTTGATGGTTCCTGTGCTGTCATACACAAAGGTGATGCCGAGGAGGATTGCCAGGGCAGAGATCCAGCAGTCATTATGGTTGTTGTCTTGGAAGTCAGAACATATTTGAGTCAGTCATAAATTCATTTTGTTGGTCCTTTTTAGATAAGCAGTGATAAAAATATTTTCATTTACTTAGATTGATCTGGGATTATAAGAAGAATCCACATATAAAAATATGTTATTAATAAAAGTTTGAACATTTTCTAATTAATATTTTTGGTTGGAAATAATTACATTTTACTAGCTCATTAGGTCTGCTATGACCTTTGGCACAAAGCTGCAAAATAAAGTCAATATTTGTGGACATTTAAACTTCAAAGACTTTCCTTCATGTAAAGCATAATTGACTTATATATGAGTAATATTTGTAAGCATTTATTGAACAATTATATACTCGATGTTTTACTTATTAAATACTCAAATATTGATATAAGTCAGGTAAAGATTCATTACATTCATTTTACATAATAGCTGAATGTTGGGAGTGGTGAATAAATCATGCTTTGAACTGCATAGCCCTGGACAGAGAGGGGGGTGCTTCTGGGACTTTCTCAGAATGAAAGTGCTGATTTGAAAACTACCCAGTTGCAGGTGACCAGTGTTAATTGGAAAGATTCCATGCCTGTTGTGGAATTTATTACTTCAATAGCCTTCAGTTCAGATGCCAGCTGCCCAGAAGGAAAAGAGATATGGGTGCAAGCCAATAAGCCTTAGTTGTGCTGTTTTCCACACAACTTCGTTATGTTTGTCTTGAAGAAACTTTCTCCCAGTAAATCCCTTTGATGTTTAAACCTATATAATAAATGTGTGGAGTCTGCTCTGGTGTCAGTCAAGCCCTATCAATGTTTGGCTTCTCAATGAGTCTTGCTTTTCAATATTTGTATGTCTGTTATCTTTATTTCCAGTTCTGTCACCTGCCCTAAGTTTGGGGAACTGATTAAATATCATGCTGGATCTCGACAGCTGAGTCTAAAACAATTCACATACTTGCTAAAACCAGAGAATTTATAGGGGAGAGAACTATTTGGTACACATATAGTCCAAGATTTCAGAACCTTCATTTGTTGCCAACATTTCCTGCAGGAAAATACTCATGAGAGTTGTTCCATTTGTACTGCCTTTAAACATCTGGATTAACTGGATTAGCTCACAGACTTTAATTATCAGAATACTCTTCCCCAATTGTTATGCTTTTCTTCTAGAATTCTGGCTTATGAATATTTTCCTCAACTTTGCTTGCCAAACTTGTTTCCCTAATATGTAAACAGAAATGAAAAGACATGTTGAAGTGGGAGCTCTTATTTAAGGATATTCAGAGATAGAGGCTTATGCCAAAAAAGAATCCTCCTTCTTTACCTTCTCTACATCTCCCAGGCCTGTGGTGTGAAGCAGAACTAGAGTGTGGTCTGCCCTCTTGGGATAAGGCACACACCACATCCAGGTTCCTTTGTTATGAGACTGCATCTTGGAGTCAAGAGAGAAGACTGTCAAGAAAAGAGCAGTTAAGAAGATTGGAATTTTTATAGCAAATGCTTCTGGAAATTGAGATAAGAGTTAAGGTAAATCAAGGTTGGGAAATGTGACCATAGTCAGAATTGATTTGAACTACAAACATAGAAAAAGGAAAATCAGAATAAGCAGTTCACTTTGGAATTGATATCTCCTCCAAGATCACTGGAAGCTTGCCATTAATTTATAAACATTTTATTAAACATTTTTATAGATTATGAATATGTACATTAATTATCTCTGTCACTTTCTGACTGATTCCATCCAGCAAAAGGACACTTGGGTGGGGGGTGCTGGGGATTGAACCCAGGGCCTTGTGCATGAAAGGCAAGCACTTTCCCAACTAATCTATATCCCCATCCCCCTACTTTTACTTTTAAAAGGAACCATTAAAGCCAAATGAGGAGCTAGCTGACTCTTACTTTCCAGACTGCAGTGAATAACTCTTATTTTCCAGACTGCATTCCATAACTGAATGGATGACTAGCTTTCACTGTCCCTTCCTGTCTTTAACTTTCTCCCTGCCATCCCCATGCTGGATGTCCACAGCGCGGTAGACAGAGGGCTCAGCAGAGCTTTGCTGGTGGCACTCACCCTTTTTCTTCCCAGCCAGCTTGTTCATCATGTAGTATTTGCCTGTGTGGTAGAGACCCACAATAGCCACCACCACCACAGGCTGCGTGATGGCCAAATGAATCTGCAGGTTTTCCTCTTAACCACTAGCTGCCCCTCCATGTTCTCCATGTGGCACATGAGGCCTGGCATTCCCATCTCTGGCTAAGTCTGGGATGTTGCATTGTCTGCAAAAGAAGAGGTGGGGTTAGTTAGAATTCCGGTCTCTAAGATGAGCAAGCACTTTTACCAGTTTACATTGCCTTCAGGATGTCATGAAATTCTCCAGTATTGTCAAATATTTTGTGTGTTTCAGTGAGATAAATAAAGGTAATACTTACATAATTTGATCATGTTATGGAATGCTTAAAAAATAGTCCAAAGCAAAAATACTGTTATGCAGTGATTTATCTATATTCAAGCATCATTCTTTATTTTTTTTTTAATATTTTTTTAGTTGTTGATGGACGTTACTTTTATTGATTTATTTATATGTAGTGCTGAGAATCGAACCCAGGGCCTCACACATGCTGGGCAAGTGCTCTGCCACTGAGCCACACCCCCAGCTCCCAAGCATTCTTATGACCAAGAGTTTTCATGTTTGGAGGTATTCATTAAATAGTTTACTATATACATTAAAAGGGAAGTAGAGTATGTTCAGAAGAATTTTGCTTTACAAATTGGCTAGATGTAAAAAGAAATCAATGCCTATTGAGTTATGAACCAAGAATTATGTTTTGTTTACCTTGTGCATAGATTAGGGCCTAGATGCTTGTTTCTGACTTCATTGTCCTATAAGCTTGTTGTGACGAAAAGTAACTGATAGCCAGCACCTGGTTTATATACAATGTGCCTCCTGATATTGAATATGTAATGCAATCTCTGAAATAATGTGGTTCCATAATGCTTTCCTTCACTTTCTGTCCCTGATCCCATGTCCCTGGATTGTTTCAGTAAGATGCTAGGCCCTTGGTTCTGTCCTACAGGCTAAGCACATTTCATCTTTTTCTCTGCCCTACAATAGGATTCTCATTTCCTATATTCTAACCCAGGTATAGCTTTAGATTGAACTATTATTCCATTCATATTGAGCTTATTATTTATCTACCTTCCTGTGTATGTAGATTGATTCTTCTTTACCTCCATTATTCTATAATCCAAGTTTTGCTTTAAAACCAATTCAGCTTGTTTATTTCATATGAGGCTCTCTGTTCAGATAAAATATATTACTTTATATTCTCAAAGGTAATTATGAAGCATTTTTTGGTGAGTCATGTGCTTTTTTCTCTGAATAATTCTTTTAAAAAAATATACATAATTGTAGTAGCATTTTTTGTAATGGAACTTAAAACGAATTTTTAAATTGTGGAGCATAAGAAATGAAAGAAGGGAAAAAAAAATACCAGGGAGCTCTGTAGTCAAGTAACAGTTTGAAATTGTGCTTCAAAGGTCTAAGGAATACATGGGCCCTAAGAATTTGAATTTGGTGAATCTTGATTATTTCTAAAGAAGATTGCTTTGAATAAAGTATAAGCATATGACTAAAACATTATGCTGTTTTCATGACTCCTCCTTTTTCACATAGGTTTTAAGTGTTTTCTCTTACTCTTATCAGTGGGCTGTTTACCCTGTTTTTTATGAATAGCAAATTTTCAACTCTGTTCAACCTTAAACTGCTGCTTCTCCCCCTCCCCATTGCTTCTGTAAGAAAAGAGAGAAGGGATGAGGAAGGGAGGGTCTTACAAGGTTCTCTGATGATCTGACTATACTTTTTGTTCCACATGCGGAAGCTAGTGTCTGAAATTTGAAGAAAAAAGATAGATGCTGTGTATTCTTTTCTGTCTTGGCCATGATCTTTCTAAATGTCTTTAAGTATAACTTTTATGTGCTTTAGGAGTTATAATGTATCAGGATCTTTCAATTGCTGAAACTAAGCTTCTCCCTGCCTCGAGGGTATGAGTACCAGCAAGAGGCAGCATCTGAAAATTGTTTCCTCCCATCCTGTCAAAGTTAGTTTCTTCCTGTCTCTGGGGCCATGGCTAAGTAGCATGTTTTTAGAGACATATATCCTGAGCTTTCTGCTAATCATTGTCAGATCACCTTAATTTTTTTTCTCATTTCACTTATGACTATCTGAAATTCAAGTTCACAAGAGCAGGAACTTCATGTATTTGTAAAGTGGTACTTTGAATATAGCCCTGGCTGCTCTGACACTGTGGCTCATTTTAAAAGGGACATATTTTTTCCTCTTCTCCCTTTCCCAAATCAGCAAGTAAGTTTTGAATCCCCACTGCCATGTGTATCCTTTGAATCACCTCTTTACTCTTTAAAAACCCTCTGTACCATGGTATGGTAGGCAGAATCACAGTCTCTTGGACAGAAGTTCGCTGTGCTTCTCCATTGCTAGCAAAGTGATAAAACTTCATTTTCCCTTTTCTCAAAACTGTGTCCTTGTTATTGTATTGGCATTAGGGATAAAAGACTGAGCTTTCAGTAACATGTTCACAGACGCAGCCTCAGCATCTAGTATAGAACTTGGCTTAGGATGGATGCTCCATGGCTATTGCATGTGACCAAATATAATATGAATCTGAATAAAACACTAATCCAACTTTTTTTCACCAACTGGAACATACCCACTTATGACAATGTAGACGCAGCACAATGCCTATGTAAAGCATTTAAGTTGTTAGATTAATAATTATACAAACCTAAAAAATAACATTGTGTATGTAATGGTGATATATTGCTTTTCTTGCATTTTATAAAGTAATTTTATTCAATTACTTTGCATGTTTCTTAAACATTTTTATCAGCATTAAATGTATTTGTTTTTTTTAAAGCAAATTTAAACAATTTTATTTTTTTATTTTTGGAGGGTATTTCTTTACCTTTGGGAAAACTGTTTAATATCCAACAGATATTGAATCTATGTGGGATATTTACTAGCTATTTTTTCTGACTTCCTTAATTCTATAGTATTAATATAATTCTCTTTAAAAATATTTCTAAAAGCATAAGCTTGTATAAAACCTTTTAAAAGCATCTTTAAAGGCCCTGTTATTAAGAAGTTTTTATAAAAAAATCTATTATTGGGGCTGGGATTATGGCGCAGTGGTAGCGTGCTCGCCTAGCACGCATAAGGCACGGGGTTCGATCCTCAGCACCACATAAAAATAAAAAATAAAGATATTCTGTCACCTACAACTAAAAAATAAACATTTAAGAAAATCTATTATTGATGGGGCAAAGTTGGTCAATGGAATTAAATCATAGTTAGATAAGAGAAACAAGTTCTGGAGTTTATTACACAGTGTTAAGGTTTGGATATGAGATGTTCCCCAAAGCTCATCTGTTAATGAAGGAATGTTCAGAGGTAACATGACTGGATTGTGAGAGCTGTAACCTAATCAGTCCATACTAGTTTAAATGGACTGGGTAGTAATTGTGGGCAGTTGGGTCGTGGCTGGGGAAAGCGGGTCAATGGGGGCATGCCCTAGAGGGGTGCATCTCACACCCTCAAACCTCACCTGGGCTGCCATGAGCTGGGATGGTTTGTTTCATTGTGCTCTTCCTATATGATGTTCTGCTTCATCTTGGATCCAAAGCAATGGAGTCAGCTGTCTATGGACTGAAAAACCTGACGCCAGAAACCAAAATAAATTTTCTCCCTCTAATTTGTTTTTGTCAAGATTTTGGTCATGATTTTTTATGGATAGCAATGTTCCATGTTTGCAAATATGCCCTCACTTGGTTGGAGGCTGATTATTATGAAGCTAATGAAATTTCAGAACTCCTCTGTCCCTGGAAAGGGCCCTAGTCATGTATTTCACCTGTTTTTCATAACATTTGGAAAATAAGTTAGGGTGATTCATTTTCTAGTGTGACAATATAAGGAGTGTTGTAGAACCTCTTCCCAGCAAAAATTGTCGTCGGAAGCCATTCATGTACTGTACATAAGCCACATTAGCATGGAAGCCTTTGGGTAGGAAACCCTGGTATCTGGGAGCTCCCAGCAGCACTCCTGCTGGTGAGACTGCCCAAATACACGTGACATTCTACCTAGCTCTGCCAGGTTCCACATGGCAGTGGAGATGGGATAACTTGCTGGAGCCACATAGCAACAACCTCTCAGAGATGGATGTGGCTTGCCAAGATGCCAATCCACCTGTTGACTGCCAGGCATTGTGAAGCAAGATTCCACCCACTGAATCCTTAACCCTGCCTTTAATGCATTCCTTTAAATAAGCTACTGAAACCATTTTCTAGCTGTTGTGTTCTAGCTCATTTATGGGCTGGAATAATCTATCAGGCACTCCATCCCTTTTAGAAGTATTTCTTGGCTCTGACTCTTTGTTCTTCACCAACTTCTTCAGACTTTATTTTTCTCAAGTGGCTTATCCCCTTCTGAGCAGGAAACTATTATCCTAGCAGGGTGCTGGCCACTCTGTGATAATTACTTTAATTATAAAATATATTCTTAAAAAATTAAAACTTCTATCCATTGTTTTAAGGGCATACTTCAAACAATGAAATATTTTTTTCAAAGGATATCACCATAATGTTGCTAAGAACAGCAAGAGCCTGTGGCATAGAGATGTGACCTTTTCCTTGCACACCTAGTTCCATTTGACAAAGCTCCTCTTGTGAGGTGTGGCCAAGAAGCCAGGGCCCCCTCTCTCTTCAGCTTTTAGTCCAGGGATATGGCAAGTTATTCACTGGAAGGAACAGTCATCAACATTCATCATCTTCTCTGTTATGTGCTGAATTTTGTCCCCATCCCCAATAATTCAGATGTTGAAGTCCTAACAACTAGAACATTAAAATGTAATCACATTTGGACATAAGGTCTTTAAAGAAGCAATTAAGTTAAAATGAGATCTTTAGGATGGATTTTAATCCAATATGACTGGTGTCTTTAAATAAACTAACTTTAGGAGGATCCACACAGAGGGAGACACTAGATACATGTGGAGATGGAGGAATAAGCATGTGAAGATACCCATCTGAAAACCAAGAAGAGTGGTCTCAGAAGAAACAAAACCTGTGGTGTCTTGTCTCATATTTTCAGTTACCAGAATTGCAAGAAAATAAATCTGTTATTTTAATCCACCCAGCCTGTTGTATTTTGTTACAGCAACCCTAGCAAACTAATGCTATCCATCACCAAGTGGCAGACTTATTTCTGATGAGTGTGATCAAAGATCACAGGCTTCCTACCTGCCATCTAGTCACTTTTCACAAGCTGAAAGTGCTAGCTCAGGCATAGCATATCAGGGTAAGTAGCAGGTTCTTCTCTCTTCTGAGTTTCTTTAAAAGGCATAAAATTATATAAAGCAAAAACTATAGGCTTGCATTGTGTTTTTTACATATGTAGATGTAATATGCATAAGAATCATGTCACCAAAACAGGAAAGAGGGAATACAGCTATAGCTTTTCTGTACTGGCCTAGAATTAGTATGAATTTGAAGTAGAATCTGATAAGTTAAGAAGTATGTATTAATGTAACCAAGAAACCAAGTTTGTTGCTTGTCACTAAAGAAGACCTATGACTTGAGTAGAAAGATGTACATGGAAAGCCAGCAGACTGATGGTGGCTATTGAGAGCAAAGACCATCTTGCTTAGGGCCTGGAGGCATAGAGTTTACACAGGGAGTTGTGGGAGCTCTATCATATTGGCAGGCACCCAGGCAGTTGTAAGTTTTGGGTGGTCTTCTTTTCTGGTGCATGTGCTGTTTTTATCTGTAGGTGAGATGGTCTGGGTTCTGTAAACCTTAAAAAATGTATTGATTAGAAAGTCTTATGATTCATGTCTTCTTAGTGCCTTTTCCCAGGAATAGTTGATTCTTCAGTTATTAGGATGGAAAAAGTGTCCCCCTTTCTCAGAGAATGAGAGAAGATAGCAAAAGACTATGCCCTTTAGGACAGGGGAGATAAAGTTTATTGGAGAACAACTTTTAACTAGTTGAATGGCTCAAGTCAGAGATGTCATCTTTAGCAAAGCTAGTGGGAGCTTAAAAATGGATTGCTCGGCTGTGTAACTTTCAGAATTGGTAATGTGTTTTCGCTGAACTAAAAGCAAATGAAGCAAGAGTGTTTATTTAGGGCTTTCCTTTCAGCAAACCTAGAAGAATCACTGAGAAAATAACAATAGGGAAGAAGTCATTGAAGGTATTAAAATGATACTCAAAAGGTATAGTCTACTTCACACAAAAATAGACAACAAAAGGATAACAAAGAACATAATACATGTGAGAAATATATTTTAAAAAGTGAAATAAAAGACATAGTTGAACTATACTGTAGTAAATTTAAGAATAGCCCCCTAGAAGATAGTTCTACATTCTAATATTCAGGATTTCCGAATATGAACTCATTTGAAAAAATAATCTTTGTAAATGTAATCAAGTCAACAATCATGAAATAAAGTAATTCTGGTTTACCTGGATGGGCCATAACATGATCAGTGTCATTCTACAGTACAGAAGAAAACACAGATTAACAGGCCATGTGAAGGTGGAAGTAGAGATGGTAGTGAGCATCACAAGGTCAGGAAAGCTGACAGCCAGCAGAGGGCAGAGGAGCCTGGGGACAGAGTCCTCTAGAACCCCTGGAAGGAAGACAGCCAGCTCAGTGACAGGTTGATCTCTGGCTTCTAGCTTCTGGAAGGGCTGTAATAAATTCTGTTGTATTAAGTCTCCAAGTCTGTGACATATTTTTAAGCAAACCAAGAAAACTAATGCATGCAACAGAATAAATTCAAATCCAAATCTCATATCCTATACAGAATTAAAATAAATCAAAGATCACCCTATTAACAAGCATTGCTTCTTATGACCTGGATTAGGCAATACTTAGATATAATAGCAAAAGCAGGAGAAACAAAATGAGGGGAAATGAGATAAAATTAACTTCATCAAAATTGGAAACTTTTGTGTTTTGAAGGAAAGCAAGAAAATAACCCACAGCAATGGAGAAAGCTTTTGCAAATCATATATTTGTTATGAGAATTATTTGTGGAATGTATAAAGCATTCAAAATTCATTGTAAAAAGCAAAAACCTAATTAAAATGAACAAAATATCTGAATAAACATTTCTTCAAAGAGCAGGTACAGGTGGCAAAGAAGTACACTGAAGATGGGCAAAGTCATTATCCATTAGGGAACTGCAAATCCAGATCACAAGATAATACTGCTTCCCTCCTGCTAGGATGGCTGTACTAAAAATATTAATGATAATGCGTGTTGGAGAGCATGTGAAGAAATTCAAACCCTTCTATATTGCCAGTGGGAATGCATAACAGCATTGGCCCTTTCAAAGCAGTCTGGAAGTTCCTCAAAAGTTAAAGGTTCTCACATGATCTATTGATTTCATGCCTATGTATTTACTCAAGAAAAATAAAAACGTATATCTCTTCAGAATAGCATTATTCTTAATAGCTAAAAGTTGAAAGCAATATAGATGCCCATCAATGGAAAAATGGTTAAAATGTGGTATCCACAAAACATAATATCATTTGTCCAAAAAACAAAGAAAGGATACATTGTGAACACTGACGAACCTCAAAGTGTTATACCAAGTATGAAGACATAGATGGAGACCACATATCATAAAATATTACTTATATGAAGTATACGGATTACTCTGTACATTTAAAGTATTTTTCTGGGGTTGGGGTAAGAGAAGAATGTGTAGTGATTTCTTAATGGGTTTTGGATTTCTATAGGGGTAATAAAAAACTTCTGGAACTAGAGACTGGTCAAGTTGCTCAACATTGGAAATTTACTTCATGCTAGCAAATATTGTACTTGAAGATGGTTAAAAGGATAAATTCTGTACTGTGTGTACTGTACAATGAATTTTGTACAACTCAGTATGACTGCTATATGGAGACTGATTTGAGAGAGACCTAGATGATTAATTTTGATGGTACTATTCGGCCAGGAAAGTCACATGATGTTTCCTAAACTGATCAGCTTTTTTGTACATTTAAAAGTTTTGACTACCTTGTACTCATTCTTAAAAGACCATAACAGAGAGAAGGTGCTGTCATTTGATCTCAGATATGAATTTTGGCAGGGGGTTCCCTCCAGACTATGTGCACTTTTGGTTGCTATGATTCAAATGGCCTCATATAAATGTTTTCTGCCAGGAAAACAATCTCATGTGGATTCAATACTGCTCAAAATTATATTTCTTACTGTAATTCAGAGTACAACTGAAAGCCATGAACAGCTACTTTGTAATAGGCTCATCTATAGGATACATGCTTCTATTTTATTTGGAAAAAATAAGAATTTGATTTTAAACATTTAAATCTGTAGCAAACTGCAAAAAAACACCCAAGAACAACAAAATAAACCACTTTTCCTGAAGGTGCCTAGGAACCTGGCATTCTGCCCACTGTGTACTTTGTCTCTCTCAAGGGCCAGGACAATTTCATGGCATAGGCATCTCCTCTTTGGCAAGAGCTTCACCAAAGAGTTTCACAGTTTTCCAAGTAATAGTGTTTGTATATTACGTGCAATTCTCACAGTGTTTACAGAACCTCTTTCTCCCTGTAGCTCCTGGGGTAATACATTATAAAAACATAAACAAGTTGTATTAATTAATACATGTACCAACATTTTGGTAGGGGGTTACTGGGAATTGAACCCAGTGGTGCTTAACCACTGAACCACATCCTTAGCCTTGACTTTACTCTTCAGTTTTTTTATTTTGAGACAGGTTCTCACCAAGTTGTGTAGAGTCTCACTAAGTTGCTGAGGCTGGCTTTGAACTTGGGTGCTCCATCCTCAGCCTCCAGAGCTTCTAGGATTCCAGGCATGCACTACTGCATCTGGCTCCAAAATTCTTGATAGTGAGGGAAATGTACATGTGTATAAAAATTGTTTAAAATGCCTATTGAAACAGAGGAGTAATTACCAGAATGTACGTATCAGCAGAACCTAAGCAATGAGAAAAAACTAAGTTTCTTTTATTGGAGAAATTTTGTTAGCTTTTAGAAGCAAAATAGATTAGATGAAAAAAAATAGAATATAGGAAAGAAGAGAGGGGAACAACAAGGTGGAAATGGACTGGGATATTTTGGAGACAAGGGTTTATGGTTCTCCTCTAAATTTGTCATGGGAAAAAATAACCTAGGAAGAATCATTCTTACTAAAGTGAAACCTTTGGTAGATTTTACTACACTCATATGTGTTTGTTGGACCATCTTCCATTTGGTGGTGGAGATTGCAGGAGGTGCTATATCTACCTCTATCTCAGATTAAATTCTCATAAATCCTGGGAGCTCACCTTCAACATGACTGCAAAATTTATGCTGTAAGGATTAGGTGATGACGTAATATGGTCTCAGTCAGCCCTTGAAACCACCCAAATGTCACAGCAAGTTTGTGGAAATCATGCTCTCCTTTTTGGGAGCACATGCAGTTCAGATGTCACGTTTGAGTTAGAGAAATGCTTTTGTTCCAATTGGGGGTCCCAGGAGAGGGAATAAGTACCTCATTGTTAGTATATGAAAGAGAGCTCTCAAGGTGCATTAATAGGAAAGAGAATGAGGGCTCATGCCAGATAGTCTCAGTGTTATGGTATAGACATGAGGTATCCCCAAGAGGCTCATTTGTGACAGTACAAGAAAGTACAGAGGTGCAAAAATTGGGTTATGAGAGCCTTAATCTAATCAGTGCATTAATCCACTTGAATGGATTAATTGGGTGGTAACTGTAAGCATGTAGGTTGTGGCTGGAGAAGGTGAGTCAATGGGTTATGCCTTTAAGGTTTATATTTAGTGATTCCAGCTTGGTTTTTCTCAGCTTGCTGGTGCCATGTCTTGAGCTGATTTTCTCCACCATTTTCTCCTTCTACCATGACATTCTGTATTATTTTTGGCTCAGAGCCATGGAATTGGCTGTCTATATACTGAGACCTCTGCAACCATAAGCGCCCAAATAAACATTTCCTCCTCTAAAATTGTTCTTTTCAGGTCTTTTGGTCACAGCAACACAAAAGCTGACTAAAACATTTGGACTTCTCTAAATTCTTTACCATATTTTGTGTGTCAAGATACAGTATCCTGAAAACAGTTCTTTGCATGAAGTTGGCTCTAAAATAAGCACTGGAAAATGAGTTAGAGATAACATGTTACCAAAAACTAGAATTGGTTTTATAAACTGAAATGTTGAGAAGAGCCTAAATGTGTTTGACAAAAAAAAAAAAAAAAAAAAAAAAAAAAGAATTTTCACTAAGAAGCTACTAAGAATATACAAACACACACATATAAAGATCTCACCCCCAATAAAAGGATTATATAATGAATTTTTTTTTCTGTACCAAAGTTTAAGCCCAGGGGCACTTAACCAATGAGCCACATCCCTAGCCTGTTTTATTTTTAATTTTGATATAGGGTATTGCTAAGTTGATAGGGCCTTG
The DNA here is from genome assembly GCA_004024805.1 of Geosciurus inauris. NCBI lineage: Eukaryota > Metazoa > Chordata > Mammalia > Rodentia > Sciuridae > Geosciurus > Geosciurus inauris. The sequence goes on along the minus strand of PVHX01025532.1, from coordinate 3,486 downwards.
CCTCATTAAGTTGCTGAGGCTAACTTTGCACTTAAATCCTCCTGCTTCAATCTCCTGAGCCATTGGGATTAGAGGTATGCACCACTGCACCTGGCTTACTTGAAGAATGCTTAAAAACACAAACTACAGTATATCACCATTACCCATTTGCCAAATGGAAAAAAAATTTATATATTATCAGATATACTGAGGTTTTACAAATTTACAGAGCACTTGGAATGCTCTTATAGAGATATCTTCTTCTTTTAACGAACAATTCTTATTCATAGAAGCCTTTTGTGTGTGTGTGTGTATATGTATGTATGTATGTATGTATGTATTTATCTTTGAGGTTTCAATGCTCTCATGCATACATCAACCATGATGCCCTTTGCCTTGGGGCCTTCACCAGGCTAAGCCAATGCCCAAACCATTAGCTCATCACAGGTGCAGACATTAGGACAAAAATAACAAAGATCTAGGCGCGGTGGCACAGGCCTGTTATCCCACCACTTAGGGAGGTTGAGACAGGAGAATCACGAGTTCAAAGCCAGCCTCCGCAATGGCGAGGTGCTAAGCAACTCAGTGAGACCCTGTCTCTACATAAAACACAAAATAGGGCTGGGAGTGTGGCTCAGTGATCGAGTGCCCCTGAGTTCAATCCTCAGTACCAAAAAACAAAACAAAACAAAAAATACAAAGAGCAAAGGAAAAGAGCAGAAGTTCAGAATACTGTTGATTATCTCTGAAGGCTGGAAACCAAATTACTTCATTGTTGATATGTGAAAAAATTTCATTACTGTGGGTTTATCAGGATGGCCTGCGGCCTATATTTCTTACGTGAGAGGCACCCAAGACACTGCACACTGACTTCTCCGCTTCAGTGTTCTAGTGATCGGCACATTGACCACTTCCTTGCCTGTTCTGCGGAAGCCCTAGAGTTGCACCTCCAGGTGTTTCCACCTCCCTGTTCCTCAACACCACACCAAGCAGTTAATTCGTTGCCCAATTGTTGTTACTATGCAAGTCTGGCCTAATATGATTAGTCCCTGGTTTCTACTTCTGCCTAGCAACTCCTTACCTATATAAGCCTCTGTTTGCTAAAATCAGACAGACTTGATTGACTCTTGAAGCTTGTCTCTAGCTCCATCAGCCAGACTCTCCCCGCATGTTCCAGTGGGCTTCCAGCTGGCCTGGAACATTCCACACATTACATATCTCTAATATTGATTTATATAGACATGATAACAAACACTCCTGTAGATACGTAATATATATATTTATAAGTATATACATATATATTTAAATAACGTATACCTGTATTTTCCTTTTACTTTTCATATAAATCAAATAATGTTTCTTTTGCTGCTGTATCATCAGGACAAAAAGGTGAAAGATTTTTATTGCATTTGGATCACATATCTCTGATATGATAGGTACTTATCTATTAAATATAAGCTACGTTGGTACATGACCTTTACTTTGAGAGGCACAGTAGATATCTCTACAAAGTGTATAGTCTGTGTAAAGGCAAATGATGCTTAAGAATGTGCAAAACCTCTATAATGAATATCACACAACAGTGAAGAAAGAAATGCAAGAAGACATTAAGAGATGGAAAAACTTCCAATATACATGACTAAGAGAGTTTCTGTTAAAACAGCTGAACTATTGAAAGACATTTACAAAGTCAATGTAAACCCCATCAAAATATCTACGACTTTCTTTACTGAACTAGGAAAAAAAAAAAAAAAACAATCCTCAAATTCACATCAGGCACAAAAAATCCTGAATAGCCATTGCAGTCTTGAGTAAAAAGAACGAAGCAGGAAGCATCAAAATACCTTATGTATAGGCCGGAGGAGGTGGCACACACCTGTAATCCCAGCACTTTGGGAGGCTGAGACAGAAGAAACATGAGTTCAAAGCCAGCCTATGCAAAGGCAAGGTGCTAAGCAACTCAGTGAGATTCTGTCTCTAAATAAAACACAAAATAGGGCTGGGGATGTTGTTCAGTGGTCGGGTACCCCTGAGTTCAATCCCCGGTACCAAAAAACCCCAAAAAACAAAAAAACATACCTCTGATATCTAGACACACTACAAGACCATAGTGAAAAAACAGCATGGTATTGCCATAAAAAAAGACACCTAACCACAGGAACACAATGGAGGACCCATAAATAAAGCCATGCATCTAAGGCCAACTGATTTTTCACAAAGGTGCCAAAATTATCCATTGGAGAAAGGACAATCTCTTCAATAAATGGTGCTTGGAAAACAGTATTCACATGTAGAAATTGAATTTAGACTCCCATCTCTCACCATCTGCAAATCAACTGAAAACATATCAGAGATCTTAATGAAAGACCTGAAACTCTGAAACCACTGGAGGGGAAACATAGGGGATACACTTTAAGATCTTGGTAGAGATGATAATGATTTCCTTGATAAGACTCAGAAAGCATTGGAAACAAAAGCAAGAATTGACAGATGAGATTATATCAAATTAAAAATCTTCTAAACAGTAAAGGAAACAATTAGTCAAGAGATAACCTTCAGAATGGGAGAAAATCTGTAAGTTATTCATCTTACAGAGGATTAATATCCAGAATGTATAAAGAACTCTAAAAATCTTAACAACAAAAAATTAACCCAATTAAAAATGGACCAACAATTTGAATAGACATCTTAAAAGAAGAAATCAAAATAGCCTATAAACATATTAAAATGCTCACTGTCTTTAGTATTAGCAAACTGGAAATCAACTCCATAATGAGATTCTATCTCCCTCAAGTAGGATGGTTATTATTAAAAAAACCCAGAAACATAAAAATAACAAATGATAGTGAGGTTGTTGAGGAAATGAATCCTTATACATGTTTGATAGGAATGTAAATTAGAACAGCTGCTGTTGAACACAGTATGAAGGTTCCTAAGAGAACTAAAAATAGAACTGCTGTATCATCCAGGTATCCCACTTCTAGGTATATGTCTGAAGAAAACAAAGTCAGCACACAAAAGAGATGCCTGCATATCTATGTTCATTGAGGCACTATCCACAACCAGCAAAATATGGAAAGAGGCTAGGTGCCTGAACAGATGAATGGATAAATAAAATATGATATATATACAGAGTGGAGTATTATTCAGTCATAAATAAGAATAAAATCCTGTCATTTGCAGGAAAATGGATGGCAATGGAAGCCATCACGTTAAGTGGAAAAATCCAGGCACAAAAAGACAAGTGTCATGTGTTTTCTCTCAAAGGTTGAAACAACAAAGTTTTTGTTCGGTGTCCTGAAAGTAAAAGAGGGATTATAAGGGACTAGGGAGGGGAGAAGGGCAGTGGAATGATAGAGGAGGCAGGAAGAGAGTAGAAGTGTGGATGGACATGATCTGTGCATATATGAACATGTTACAGAAATATTAATGTTCCATTCATTTCTACAATTAATGTGTCAATAATTAAAATATAAAACACATAAAAGGAAAATATTCACCTTTAAA
>PVHX01025531.1:0-22235 GCA_004024805.1 Geosciurus inauris | reverse complement strand
TTCATGTCTTGCTCCCAGGCAAATTTAGTGCCTTAGTTATGGTGACTGTGATTCTCCCAAGATTTATAAATTAAAATTTTGTTAAAATTTAAAAATTGAATTCTATAGCCATAATTCCCATAGTTTGGGGATCTTAGTTATATGTTACTTAATTTTTACAATCATTTTACCACAATGTCTAAATTCTTGACATATTTAGTCTTACTTTATTTCATAATATTTTATCCTCAGTTGTTTTTATTTTTAAGAAAAAAGCTAAAAATTTTGTAGTATGAATTCTTGCCAGCTGGAGACACTCTGTAGCCTTCAGTCTGCAAGGCAAGTTGACTACGCATCATGTGCTTGGGTTACCCTTTATTGTACACACAACTCGGTAATATTTTAATATATTCTGACAGTTAAAATTGCTGTGGAGAATTCTGATATTAACCAAAGATTTCCTCTTGTACATAATGTTTAATGCCTGAGTGCAAGAATAATTCTTTTTCTAACATTGAAAATCAATAACTTAATCATGGAACATGATGTGTTATCTTCTTCCACATAGTCATTTCTTTATTATTTTTTTTGTACTGGTGAATGATCCCAGGGTGGCACTACCACTGAGCTACGTTCCCAGTCCTTTTCATTATTTATTTTTAGCCAGGTCTATGCTAAGTTGCTGAGGCTGCCCTCAAATTTGTGATATATATATAAAGTCTTTTCAGATTCCATGCTCGGATTAACTTTTCCTGATACACATACATGTATGCATATCCATAATCTTTCCTCTGACCACTTTATTATTTATGCTTTTTCCCAATATTCTCCATGACTGACTATCTTAGGTATTTTCTCTTTTGCAGTAATTGGTTTTGAATCCATATCTAGTCTGTGTTGTAAATAATACTGTTTATTAGTTTAATGGTGGTTGTTTTTGATCCTTTGTTTGCTTTGTTATCTCAGTAGTCTCCCTTATCATCTCAATCTGATGTTTTATTTGCTTGTCCCTGAGATCTTATTTTACTGAAATCATTGTTCTTATTAAACTATTTCATAATATGAATTGCCAATGAGAATTTTCCTCCTTTCACTAGGACATTTTTTTTTTCCACATTGGATTATTCAACCCTCATTGCAGGTTTTAACACATTAAGACCCAAATTCTTAATGCTGTGACTATTTCGATGAAATGGGAACAGGTTCATTAAAGTTGGTTGGAGGGCTGGGGTTATGGCGCAGTGGTAGCATGCTTACCTAGCACGCGTGAGGCACTGGGTTCGATCCTCAGCACCACATAAAAATAAAACAAAGATATTCTGTCCACCTACAACTAAAAAATAAATATTTAAAAAAATAAAGTTGGTTGGAAATAATTGTATATATTATGTTAATGAATATTATGTTATTATACAGTATTATTCTTTATCATTATATAATATATATTTGGTTTAAGATTTTAAAATTTTTGTTTTAATTAGTGCATTATAGTATTTCATAATTACAGATTAATTTTTATATATTCATAAATTCAAATAACATAAGTTGCTGTACTTCGGTCCCCAGTACTACCCATTTCCTTCCTTCCTTTTCCCCTTTGATCCCCTTCTTCTATTCCACTCTTCTCTCTCATGTTTGCGTGAGATGCCCCTTTAAAAAATTCCTTATTGCAGATGTTTCACATCTATATGATGGGGTAAAATTGTTTAAATTGGATTTTCCTGAAGTAGCCCCTTAAAGTGTATACTGAGGTAAAAAACTTACTTAAGAACAAAATCTTCCCGGGGAAATTCCAAGAGAAGCAAGAGTGGAAGGGAGAAGCCAGGTAAAAATTTGTCTTAGGCAGAGCCCTGTAGAGAGTAGATTCAGTCTTATTGTGTTGAGATTCTAGTACGAGTGTTATTATGTTTTAGATATGTGGTGTCCCCCAAAAGATCATGTGTAAAATACTGCAGGAAAGTTTAGAGTTGAGATGATTGGCTTATGAGAACTTTATCCTAATCAACCTAATCAGTGCATTAATTCACTGCTATGGATTAACTGGGCTGTAACTGTCAGCAGGTGGGGAGTAGCTGGAAGAAGTGGGTCCCTGGGGGCGTGCCTTTGGGATTTATATTTTGTTGCTGGGGAGTGGAGCTCACTTTCTGCTTCCTGGTGCCATGTTCTGAGTGGCTTACCTCCACTACACTGTTTTTCCATGAAGTTCTGCCTCACCTTGTGCCCAGAGCAATGGAATCAGCTGTCAATATATAGACTGAGCCCTCTGAAACTGTGAGTCCCAAATAAATTTTCCCCCTCTAAGTTTTTTTTGCAGGTATTTTGGTCAGAGCAATGAAAAAGTTGACTAAAGCAAATACTATATCTCAGAGTTGCCTTAACACAAGTAAAGGAGAAGGACTTTCATACGCTTTCCACTCATCAGTGTTGGGTCAAACCTTAACTTGATTAGGGTGGGAAGATAGAGAGTCATACATTGTTAGGTGCTTCTATATCTGCTGAACTGTTGGCAAAAGTAGATTCTAGTAGCCCAAGGACAGAATTGTGAAAACTGGCCTCAGGTGCCATTTGTTAAAAAGAAGTTCACATCCAAGCCAAAGACACATAACATCTTATAATAAAGGACTTGAGGGGGGTAGAAAAGATGGTGGAATGAGATGGACATCATTACCGTAGGCACATGTATGATTGCATGAATGGTGTGACTTTACTTCATGTACAACCAGAGAAGTGAAAAATTGTTCTCCATTTGTGTACTATGGATCAAAGTGCATTCTTTTGCCATGTATAACTAATTAGAAAAATAAATAAAAAGAAAAAAGACTTGAGGGTACCTGTGGAAAGTACTGACACTGTCAGCCATACTTGCTACATTAGCTTCATTTAGTATTTTAAAATGGATTTCATTGATGCCATGTGATTACTATTCATATTGCCTAATCATTGTCATGATTAGCTTGAAAAGCAACTTTCAGTGCTTTTATTTACTCTTTTTTATAAAATACTTTTGTAGACATTGATGGGCCTTTATTTTATTCATTTATTTATATGTCGTTCTGAGAATTGAACCCAGTGCCTCACACATGCTGGGCAAGTGCTCTGCCACTGAGCCACAAACCCAGCCCCTTTTATTTACTCTTATATAAAGTGGGTGGACTTCCTTTGATTTATTTCCCATTGTATTTGGAAACACCTTATATCCCAAGTACATTTTGTTGTTTTCTTTTATCTCATAAGTACATTTTGATAAATGTAGCATAGAAGTTGAGATAGGTGAAAGGAGAAGAGCTCCACAGCTGCTAGATATATTTGTATGGATGGCCCGAATTCCGTTGTTTCTTCTAAGATGGCCTAATATATTATAGATTGGATTCTTCTCTTCAATGTGGAACATAGATCAGATTCTTGTTAGGATTTAGATCAATTCTAAAAGTCATCATGGAATCCTGAAAAACTGCCAGCTTTCCTTACCTATGCTGATTTCTCAATTGTCTCTATTGAAGTTTTGTTAATGGTAGATATAGCCCCCTATTCTTGAAGATTTCACTTCAATTTTTGTCTAGAATTTTGTTCTACTTTTCTCCAGATTGGAGTTTACTCATGAAGATACTTGGGATTTTGTTGATCTACTGACTTCCTTCAAAATGTAATCTATAAAAGCCAGGCAGAAAATGGTATATGTGTTGTTTTTTTCATTGAGCACTACTTTGCCAAGTTTAAAACTGCAAGGTTGTGTTGTTTTCTCTATGTAGATTCTGCTATAGAATTTCCTGTTCATTTATTTATTTAGTTAGATTCTATGATCTAACTATATTTTTTTCCATTACAACTGGGATATTTATTGCCTCCTTGTTAGTTTGGGTAAAATACAATGCAGTCCCTCCCACTAATTTTTTTTTTTTTTTGGTACTGGAGAATGAACTCAGGGGCACTCAACCATTGAGCCACATCCCCATCCCTATTTTGTGTTTTATGTAGAGACAGGGTCTCACTGAGTTGCTTAGCACCTCACGCTGGCTTTGAACTCGCGATTCTCTTGTCTCAGCCTCCCTAAGTGCTGGGATTACAGGCTTGTGCCACCGTGCCTAGCTCAAATTTTTTATTCATATGTTCCTATCTTTGCCTGAATCTTATACATATTAAACATCACAAATGCTATTTTTTGATTTAATCAATTCTTTTGTCTATAGCACTTGGAGTTGTACAATCTCAGTGAAACAATAAACAATGCTTTAAAGTGTTCCATCAGGGAAAGTAATTTTCAAACAACCTCTGAAACTTACATATGTTTTAGTCATAGATTTTTAGTGATTTTATTCTGAGGGAAAAAGAGACCAGCAATCAGCTCTTCATACTCTACTTATGAACACCAATGGTAGTTCAAGTTGTGCTTACTTTCATCTCTTTAAGTAATGTTCATACTGCCTAATATGATAGGTAGATTATAAGGATAATTTGAAGAAGGAATGATAAAGCAGGAGAGGACCATGAAAACATTTAAATGCAGAAAACAGAAATAATATCTACATAAACACCTGAGAATGTTAACTCTTTAAATACAATGTGAAATTCTCTATTGCTTACCAGGCATTGTAAGGTTGGCAAAGTTTCCCAAGATGATATAGCCTGACTGGTGTCTTGCCCCAACCATGATACTCCTCAGAAGTCACAGCTACTTTAAGAGGCAGTTTTATGATTGTAAATATTTGGAGGGTGTTCTTATTCTTTTAGACTGGTCTGGATGCAAGGCAGCTCACTGACATTTGGGGCTGCTTGAGACCTTGAAAAGGTAAGAAAAAAACAGGAACTGTAACCTAGATTATTTGATTACTATACTTGTGAAACTATTTTGTAAAGAAAATCTTTTGTCCCTATTTACTGCTATTTAGCAAGCTTTTGGCTGTAAGGTCAGGGAAAATAAGAGAACTCTGGGATAGAATAAACTGAATCACCAAAAAGAGAAACTAGACAAAGAAATAATAAATATTTTTGCTGTACCAATTTTTCAGGAAAAATAGTATATAAAATATTTGGTGGAAAATGTCTTTCTCATTCAGGTCAGATTCTGTTTAGATCATTAGTAGCTAAACAGCTTTAGGATATGTGTTGGTCATTTCTGTTTGTTTCCAGTGGACAGATATGAATGATTTCTTTCTGTCAGCTTTCCCATTCTCAGAAAACTACATTTGTCATTCTGTTGTTGAGGTCATAGAGTCACCCAGTCATCAGCTGCTGACTGCCTATCTGCCTTGACAGGGAAGGAAATTGAGGGTGTTAGTAGAGGTTATTTAGGGTCACTTAGTGAGTGTATTGAAAAAAAACATAGGAAGAACTTTGGCAGATTTGAATTTATAGGAAGTTAAGACCAAAGGAAAAACACTAAAGTTTGGTGCATTTTTTTATGAAATGGATTGTGCTGTATCATTTTCTTTGTGAATCCATGATTATATACTCTATTTCCTTCACATCAGTTGTGGCTTAAAATATGAAATGATAAAATGATAAAATTGGTCTTTATAACTTTCCAATTATATTAATGTACTCCAAATTATCAGAATATGTAGGTATATCTATGTGTGCATATTTGCATATATGTATCCATATGTAGGTGTATTTTATGCAGAGCCACTTTTAATTGATTTTTATAGATCAAAATGGTCAAACAACAAATTCATATGGTTTCATTTAACATACTGGTCAAATGGCCAAATGTTGTCAAATTCATATTGTTTAGTTTAGGGAAGGGAGGGAGGGAAAGACAGAGAGAAATACAACAGGCTGGGGTCCCTCAATCTCCTTGAGGGCAATGTCCCCAATGTCTAGAAGAACTTCCCAATGGCTTTCACCTTTAAGGTTCTACCACCTTCCAATAGTGCCAAGCTGGGGACCAAGCCTTTAACACATGGGCCTTTTGGAAGATATTCTCTATCTGAGGTATAGCAAATAGCATAGTCACTATGTATATTATCAATTTGTTTTTATTAAGAACACTGTTTTTTAAATGAAAATAAACATACTGCTATTGCCAGAGTTGTACTGCAAAAAGGGTAAAGAAAGTGATGATTCTTAGTTGAATAACAGAATTTGTTGGTAAATTAAAGAATAAAACATCATGTTTTATGGTGGCTCAATCTATGATATGAATAATTCATCTTATGTACTTTATGTGGAATTAGGAAAATTTTGTTCCTGAAAGTATTTCAGCCAGTGCTTCAACCAATTCAGCAAATATTCATAGAGGGATAGAGAAATTATAATAAATAATAAAATAACACAGTGGATACCTGGCTTTGCATCTATTTTCTACTCTTTCATATAACAGTGATATGAATTTCCTTTAAAAATAATCTTTTTCCAAGCCACACATGAAAGGTTGTTTAAATTGGTCTAAATCAATTAGTGCATTGCATTCACCTAATGAACTTGGAGCACAGGTAGTCACATGATATCTAGTCCAATCATAATAAATCTTCAGAAATTTGGAGGGATAAAGATTATCTTTTTTTTTCCTTTTTGTTTTCTTGGTTATTTATTGATTGATTGATTGATTGATTGATTGATTTGTTTGGGTAATAGAGATTGAACCCAGAGGCATGTAAGCACTGAGCCATATCTCCAGTCCTTTTTATTTATTTTGAGACAAGTTCTTGCTAAATTGCTTAGGGCCTTACAAAGTTGCTGAGACAACTTTTTCAAAATATAAATCTTTTTTTTCTTGTTCTTTTTATATACACATTACAGTAAAGTGTATTTTGATATATCATACATACACGGAGTATAACTTTCCATTCTTGTGGTTGTACATGATGTGGAGTTACACTGGTCATGCATTCATATATGAACATAGGAAAATAATGTCTGATTCATTCCACTGTCTTTCCTATTCCCTCCCTTCCATTAATTCTGCTTTGTATAATCCAGTAGATTTCAATTCTTCCTTCCCTACATTTCCTTATTGTGGGTTAGCATCCGCATATCAGAGAATGCATTTGACCTTTGGGTTTTTGAGACTTACTTATTTCACTTAGCATGATATTCTCCAGTTCCATCCTTTTACTGGCAAATGCTGAGGCTAGCTTTGAACTGGCCATCCTCCTGCCTCCTGTAATCCTAAATTGCTGGTATTACAGACATGTGCCACCACACATGGCAAAGATTATGTACTAGGGTTAGTACTCTGAGAATTGCAGTCATTTTGACACTAAGAGGAGACATAGCCTGAGGATGGAGGCAGAAAATGAGGATATAGAAAATTTGCATGACAACACGGCTGAAACTCTGATAAAATCTTGAATTTCTGAACCAAACTCAGTCAGCAATACTTTGGATATTTTTGTTCTATGAGCTAATCAATGTCTTATTGTATCAAGGCACAGAGTGAGTTTTTTTTTTCCTCACTAGACGTCAAAAGCTTCGTAGCCAACATAAGTGGTTAATTTGAAGTTTGTGGAAACATATGGGTAACATGATTCTCAATAGAACTGTAATTTGAAAGACAGCCAGGGAACTGTTTCAACATGTCAATGATGCAACTGTTAGAGGAATCACTGAAGTATCTGCCTGAACAGATCTTCACCATGAGTAAAATTTAGATGAAGAATTAAAATTTGTTTCAATAAGCTGTTTTCCTGAATATGAAAGTACATATTCATATGAATAAAATGTAAAATTGACCAACTTTAAGGCAGAAAATAGCCACCACTTATAACTCTAACACACAGAAGAAAACAGTCATTATTTTAGCATATTGATTCTATTCTTCTTTCTATCCATCTTATGTGGTTAAGATTGCACTGTATGTTCAATTTTTATAGTGCTTTTTTATTCAGTATCAAATAATAGGCATTTTCCCACATCATTAACAACTCTTCATGAAGAACATGCTTTTCTTCCCAAGGCAATTGCAGTTTGGATGGTGGGTTTGTTACAAATACATATGGAATGGTGAATGACGTAGTAAAAATTTGTAATATAATCAATTTGATAATATGAACATACTATATAATACTATAAATAATGTGATTAAATTATTTAAATTGTCAGTTTAAATAGAATTTCAGAAAATCATAAACTTTTCATAGTAAGGGTGGGGATTTGTAATGGGATGAACTATGACATAGAAAAGAGAAAAAGCTAGATAGTTTAGACTAAGAAAATTGCAATTAACATATATTCCAAACCTGATCAGGGCATGTGGGCATAATTTTCTACATGAAGGAACAAAGCTAGAAGGAAGATTTAGTAAAGTAAATCAGAAATGAGTAGTTATGAGGTAGTTTGATTTGGAGAATCTTGTAAATTAGGCAGAAATTTTCTATTTATGGAAAACAATGACATGTATAGTCCCCATTAAAGGGATACAATCAGGACTATGCTGTCTTACATGATATGCTGTTTTGACTGAGAATTGTGGAGAAGATAGGTATGAAATGACATCAGTAAGAGCCTTCCAAGAGAACACAATGCAAAGTATGATATTGCTCTTACTGGAGAATTTGAAAGCATGCATTTTAGCTGAGTTGGGATAATTTCTTAAAATTGTGTTGTGCTCATATATATTTATATTATTTATTTCCCTCATTGTAAACTATGATATAGATACTATTGTTCTTATCTTTATTTTAGAAACTAAAGTTCAAGATTATTTCAGGAACAGAAATCATTTTGAAGAAGTTTAAGCTACTTTAATAAATATAAATATGAATATGGATATGAACATAATTTAAGCCATATTACCCATTTTTGCAACCAAATAATACAATGATATATTTGAGATTTCAACACAAATCATTTCAGTCCTGAGTACTTTCTATATTTTATTTACTGCATTGTTAGTATTAGTGATAGGATCCTAGGTGTTTGGTTACAATAGCAAAGATACATATTTTTCATGTAATTACTCCTCTGTTTCTGAATCTTAAATATTAGTAACTTGGTAAGTGATTATCTGGTATAATTATGTATTAAGTAATTATATTTGCTAGTACAATTGTGCCTTGTATTGTCCTATGAGTCTTTGAATATTAGAGATAGTTTGTTCCATTGCACATGAAAGACAATTTGACATAGTGTATGATCCTTAGTTATCAACATTTCCCCTGAAAATTCTGTTGAGATTGCTCCATTTATTACCTTTTGGAACATACTATGTATCTGAGATCTTTGAAGCTACCTAACATTTTGTAGCTTTGTAGATAACCTCTTTTGTTCTTCTCTGTGGATATTTGCAAGGATATTTTTCTCCATCCTCCTAATACTAATTATTTTTGTCAGGGTAGGTTTAATCACAGTCTCTTTTAATTGCCTTCTTAAAATACTTCTTCAATCATTGACTTTGAATGTTGTTCTGATAACTTCCTCAGTAACACCCATAATTCTTAGGTTGGTTTTCAATTCTTTGCTCTCTATTTTTCCTCTCTTGTCTTGTTTTCATCTTTCCTGTAACATTGTATTTGTGGGGACTGACTGCTTACTGAGAGCTTAAGACTGGATATAGACAGATATAGTAATAGTGGGATGGAGAGATAAAGTCCTCTAGTTGCTTCCAAAAGATATATGTATGTGCTAGGTGGATAGCCCTGACTTTTTGAATCATGAGATAGTCTGTGAGAGAAGAATAAAGTGTGTTTTGCTACATAATTTTAAGTGAGATGTCTGTTTCCAGTGGGATGGATGGCAGGAATGGACTAGTAGTTGCATTTCCTGTTCTCTACAGGAATCCCAGATGATGACATGAGTTAATCTTCTTTGCCACCTTTGGTTTAGGTTTACAGGTTCAAGTAATCTCTCAATCAACATTATAATGTAATATTGTATAAATCTTATTTTAGTGGCCAAAATTATTTTCATAACTTTAAAACTGATTACTCACCTGTTTTAAGTTTTATTTTACTAAAGTTTTTAAGAGAAATTATATAATGTAATAATTCGATATGAATTTGTTTCCAAATTGTGGATCTACTTTCAGCTTCATATTCATTCTGACTGTAACTGTATACTTGTTTATAGACTAAGCAACTCATAACTTTGTTTCCATGCATAAATGCCATTTTTCCCATTTGAACAAGTGAGTGAGCCTGAACTCTAAGTGACAATACATGGTTATTGTATTGAGTTGAATTTTGACCTCCTGAAAGATGTTCAAGTTCTATCCCTTAGTGACTGTGAAAATGATCTTATATGTAAATGGGATCTTTGCAGGTGATTAAATGAAGATGAGATCATTAGGGTATGCCTTAACCCAATATGACTGTGTCCTTACATAAAAGGGATATTTTGGCACAGAAATGGGCACACAGAGAGATCCTGGCTATGTGACCTTGAAGGCAGGAATCACAGTGATGTATCTATACATCAAGGAATGCAAGAGATTGCTAGCATGCTTCCAGAAGCTAGGAGGAAGGGGTATTACAGATTCTACTTCACAGTCTTTAGAATAAACCAATGTTACCAACATATTTATATTGAAGTTCTGGCCTGTGGAACTATGATACAAAAAATTTATAATGCTAAGTGACTTGGTGTTTGATACATTGCTACAGCAGTCCAAGCAGAAACAATGATATCTAAACTTCTTTCATGATTGACTCTGACACGACTTACATAGAAAGACAGTCTATGGTTTAGATCTGGAATGTCATCCCAAAGCTCATGTGTTAGTACAGCAATGTTAAGAGGTAAAAAGATCGAATTATGTGGGCTCTTACCTCATCAGTGGATTAATCCATTTGATGGATTAATTATTTGAATGGATTTCCTGGGAGTCAATGAAAACTGTAGGCAGCGGGGGCATGGCTGGAGGAAGTAAACAACTGGGAGTATGGCTTTGGTGACTGTATCTGTATCCAGCTCCTTCCTCTTTGCTTCCTGACTACCAAGAGCTAAGCAGCTTTCCTCCGCAATGCCCTTCTGCCATGATGTTTCTGCCTTGCTGCCAGGTGATCATGCACTGAACACTCTGAAACTGTGAACCAAAATAAATCTTTTCTCTTCTAAGTTGTTCTTGTCAGGTACTTTGATCAGAGTGATGATGAAAAGCTAACTAACACAGACAGTAACACAAGATCATTACAAAGATCGGTGACTACAACCCTATCCTCTGGAACACATAAGTCATGATTGAGAAATTGAAGTGGTTTCATATGTTCCTTGTTTGCTGAGATAGGTAGATACAGAGATTTATTCATGATAAGCCTTACTTAGGACTATTGCCCTCTATCGCTTCATAGAAAGAAAGTTAAGAGTAATTTGGAAAAAATTGAAAACATGTCAGCTCTAGAATCTAAAGTCATTTTTTGGGCATTTCCCACTAGAGAGTAAATCCAAGGTGCCTCGTTGTTGATTAAGGCAGCAAGAGTGCTTGGGATGCTTATGTGTCTATGAGTGTTCTCAAATATGTTCATGCCTGGAAAACTGCTTCCAGCTTGTCCCTTTTTGCCTTTTCATTTCCCTTTTTTCTGTTATCTCACTTTATAAGTTAAAAAAACCACTTTCCTCAGTTCACATAGCCACACCCAGTGGCTAATCATCTGACTTGAATTGGCCTTGATAAAAAATGGGACATGGAACCACACTATAGGTCAGTAAGGCAGATAATTTGGGCTTGAGTCTGTGATAGTTTTAATGTTTTTCAATTCATGTCCTTGACCTTTTATTTTGACATGAGTTTGAACATTCACTCTACTTCTCCAGGATCCCTGGCTTTGATCCTTGACTATGCCCTTTCAAATGCTCATAAGTGTCTCCCTTGTCCTCCACATTATCTTCAGTGTACCTTTTCTAAATCTGATGTTTTTATATGTTAAATGTTTTCATAGACACCAGCTACTTGAACAATAATATCTGATCCTTTTCAAATAATAGCATACAAAGCTGTTAATAATCGGATCTCTATCTTTCCAGTGGTATAATGTGGCTAAGATTAAAAACTATGCTCCTACCTTGGAGGAGCAAATAATAGCAATACCTGAGATTCCCCCAGAGTTACCACTCAATACATTCTTGTTGAATTAAACATTAAAGGGTATTGGGCCATGGCATGAGGTGAGGACAGTTCTGGGCTCAAGGTATTGCTTGGAGTCTAGTGTAACACCACAACAGGACAGAAGAAGCACCTGAAATGCTATGGCATGGTGTCAGGGCATTAACAAGAGGGATGCAGGGAACCTGTAGAGAAACTTTGCCAGCTTTGCAGCTCTGCTTTGCTAACAACACTTCTCTAGTATCTGTGAACAATGTGCCAGAGAAGGAGACTGACTAGGGCATATTTTTGGAAGATCTATTATTTGAATCCTGCCGTGTCAATGAATAAATGGACATTTGGCTAATCTATGCACAACTCCCTTTTGCACATCCAGACTTGAAACATTATAGTGTCCTGCTAAGGCTTTAGACAATAGGATTTGTACATCTGTAAAGTCAGAATCAAAGACTAATCCATACTTAGTTATTCTGAGTGTACTAAAACAGAGTAATTCATTTTCATTATAGATCAGGCATGCTGAGTAGAGGAACTGATCCATTACCAAAATCTGCTGTCTGTTCTCCATTAAGCCTGCTGAGGCAAGGGTCAGTCTGACACCTCACAGTGGGCAAGCCAGGGGGAGGAGGAACATCTCCAGAAGTGAGAGCTTGGCTAAGGTAATTTACATAGTATTTTTGGCATTCAAAAATGAATTTGACTAAATGGCTTCTGTCAAAGCCTTCTGTGGTGACAGTCTTTTTGGTAAACATGTGTGATGATGACTTAGGAAGCTTCATGAAGGTTGAACAGATGTGCAAAGCTTGTCTTTAAATAATGTGGAAACCAAGATACTTCTCTCTCTCTCTCTCTCGTGTGTGTATGTGTATGTGGGTGGTATTAGGGATCAAATCCAGGGCCTCACATAAGCATTCTACCTCTGAGCTACCTTCCCAGCTCTTTATTTTAAGATATATTCTAAGTTGCCCAGGCTGGCTTCAAACTTGCCATTCTTCTACTTCAGCCTCCCAAGTAGCTGGAGTTACAGATACATACCCCCAGAACAGCAAAATCAAGATTTAGATAAATGTTCCATCTTCCTTATAAATAGATCCCTAAGGGCTAAAACATATTCTGGTGGGATAAAATGGGTGGTAACCTCTTATTGTTCTTATATGTTTGGGAAGGTGTTTTAACAGAGCTAATGCAAGAATAGTGTTTTCCCTTCTTTCCAGGTAGTCATCCTCTTTTAAGCTTTATTGGTTCTAAGATTATGGTTGTTTTTAATCAGTCCAATCAAGACCTCATGAACTTACATTGCACTTAACAACTTTGAGTATTTTGTTCCTTTGCCTGCTTGTTCTTTTGTTGGGTGTATGTGTTTCTGTGTGCATGACGTGTACATGTAGGTACCATTTCTCTCCCTTTACAGTACAAACTTCGGATATACAGAAAATTTGGTGCTTTCTTTTCCTTCACATTATCCTCTGTGCTTTTTCTGTCTCCATAGTATGAAGTTTACTGTAGCAGGTTTCCCACTATAATGTGTTGGGAAAATTAATGCAGAAGAATTGTTTTTGAAATTCTATTACAGAGGCAAGCTGGAAGAAAAGAAAGAGGGGAATAATGAGTCCTGAGTATTAACTCTGTACATGCTACATTCTCCCTAAATGATCTGAGGCACATCTGGTGGTTTCTCTGTGCCTCACATTCCACATAAGAAAATCAAAGAATCAAACAGCATGATCCCTAAAACCCCTTACAATGTGATCTTCTAGAATCTATCATGACTCTTCTTTATTATAGGATACATGGAATTGATCTTGGGAAGAAACCTACTATAAATAGTGAGATTCTTACCCTTTGTCTAGATTTTATTTATTAAGAACCTACTATATTCCAAGTATGATTCCAGACGACTTACTTGCATTGCTTCTTTTAATCTTCAAACAACTATATGAGACTGGTATAATTATTTTCTCCATTTGTAGAGGACATTTTAAGTATCTTTCCTACCATTAAGTAGCTAGAAAGATCAGGTCCAGTAATCCTTGTCTGACTCGAAAGCTTATATCCTTCAGCAAAGTACTGTACTATGCTTCCTCCAGTTTAACATATATAAAAGACTGAGCCAAACATACATACACTTGTACATATACATATACATATATAAAATAAAAGCTAAAGGCTAACTGTGAACCTGATGGGCTATTGTTACATGTGAGTTAGTGAACCTTAACCTGTTTTCTAAGAGTTGACCTATGACGTAGGCTTGCTCAGGTCTGATGTAAAGCTTTCTTAAAACTTCAAAGCAGAGAAAGCATGATGACTTCAGGAGAGAATATGAGGGGATTCAACCAAAGACACAAAAATCAGCACAGCAAGAGAGTCTACATCTGTGCAAGGAAACATATACTAAGCAAGAGTAGCATGAAGAAAGTCAGAAAAAAAAATGAAGAAACAATAATGGAAAGCAATCCAGCACAATTTCTTTCTGATTCCCTGCCTATATTGGCTCTGTGTGTTCCTTTACTACTTGTACTTCCCAGGAATGAGCTGCAATTAATTCTACTAGGACATAGATAGAAATTGCAAATCTTTTTTAGTTAGCTCATGATGAGGCACAGATAGCATATGAACCATGAAAAATTTCTGTGTATGTCCATAGGACTGAAATGGAGGCAGTTTATAAAGGAGAAAACCCCATTTCTCACTTAAGATTTCTCTGTGATGTTGAGTGAGGAATTGGCTAACAGTTGATCAATATGAGGGCCCATTCCTAGCATCAGTGATGTACAATTGAGCCATCTCTCTCTCTCTCTCTCTCTCTCTCTCACACACACACACACACACACACACACACACACACATGCATGCACGCACACGTACTGATTCCATGTTGGGAAGATAGAACTTTTATTAGGTGTTTATTTTCCCAGCAGCCTGTATAGCATGATAAGGAAGAGGGCCTGGGGTGGGCTGAGATGCAGTGCAAAGGGAAAGAAATCTTATGGTCCATTTAAGCTGTGCTTTAAGGCCAGCATTTAGTGAGGTTGAATTGTACTTAGTTGAAGGAGCTCCTGAGGTGAAAAGCAACGACCTGGGTAAGATCAAGTGTTATTTCTTTGATTTCAGTACTCTGAGGGAGGGGCTTAGGGGCATAGTGGGTAATTTGGAAGGAATCCTTGTAGCAGACTAGAATGAGGAAGGGACTAATATCTGTCCTGTGGAGGAATCTGTACCAAGAGGCTATTTCTCTGTCTAGCTAGAGCACAGCAACTGTATGAAGCTTAGCCATTAAGTCCTTACTTCATATGGCTTCAGGACTTGTATGTCCTATATTATTTAGCAACTCTTTCAATGAAGCACAGAATATTTTCTGAGGTCATTTGTCTCACTTAGAAGGGCCAGTTGGACTGAGTGGTTAAAGAGGATAGAATAAGGCAGGAAGAAGCTTTCAGAGAAGAAAGAAAAAAGTAGAGAGCCTTAGCAAATGCTCCCTGATCTCAGATAGAGCAGTGCCAGAAAGAGGGCAAAAGAAGGCAAAAATCATTCTGGAAAATGAATGGTATCAAAATGAAGAGTATTTTTCCTGAGTACCTAGAAATAAGGGATAGAAGAGTATTTGCAGAAGATGAAAGGCTTATTTATCTTCCACCTCTCCTCTTATAAATAATGTTCACTTTAAACTGCTTGCATGTGTATTGTTCACTCTGTGGATTAGCTGCTGCCAATTTAGAATGCCGAAATCC
The DNA here is from genome assembly GCA_004024805.1 of Geosciurus inauris. Taxonomy (NCBI): domain Eukaryota; kingdom Metazoa; phylum Chordata; class Mammalia; order Rodentia; family Sciuridae; genus Geosciurus; species Geosciurus inauris. The sequence continues at coordinate 6,548 of PVHX01025531.1, read as the reverse complement.
AGCATTCTGAGTCTCATAACCCCATGATTCTCATTAGCAGATGTACTAATTTTATCATTAATCCAAGCAAAATCCCAGACATTAAAATTGCAGCAAAAAATATACGTACAAATATCATATATCCCAAAGTCAAACATAAATGAACTGATATAATTGTTTCTTTTAGAATTTTTGTAATTCTTCTCCAATACCACAAAAAATCAAGGATTGTTTGGCATGCAGGATGGACCTTATCAGACAAAGGACAAAATATCAAGTAGCTGAGGCTTTAACTAATTTAATGATCTTTGATGCTAACAGGGCATCCAATCCCCTTAGCCTCTCAAGAGCACTGAAAGATTCACAATTATTATAGCTACATGCCAGAAAGCTGTTCATTTTCTCTCTTGGATACACAGCAAGACATTCCAGATACCTAGGAAAAAATAGCTTTGACCTTGTGGTCCTGTAAGTGAACTGAGAAGCATGTCTGAGAAAGCAGGCTTATGTTTTATACAAGGTACAAGGCAAATGTACAACAATGAGTCTCTGGGTGCCACCTAGTTGAAGCAGAAATGTGGAATTTGATGTGATTTCTGTGTCTTCCTGTAGAGGCAAGGTGGAGACCTACAGTGTTTCTTTCTGTGCTCTGTTAGTGAAGTGTGCTACTGGTATGACCCCAGGATCAGTTAGGGATCCCTAACATTGGGATATAATCTCCAAGGCAAGGTAGACTCTGTTCCTAGTCCCGGCCAAAGTTAAGTCCAGGACTCACAGACACCTTCTGTAACTGTAAGATTGTATTCACACTTTCCTGCTTTTGCCTGGATTTAGTATTGAGCTTGGGGCAAGATCAAATTACCTATGGTAATGCCTTTTCTGGGATCACTGTGGCTTTATCCATTGTTTCCTAGGTACACATAAGAATTCAGAAACAGAAAAAATGTTGGTCACCAACATTTTGCCGGTGTCTGGCAGTTTTCAAATAATTTTATTTTTCTATTCTTTCTTGTTTAGAATTTATCAAGAATCCGCCATGTTCTAGGCTCTATACTTTTGTTCATATATTATGTAATATAACACTATGTCAATCCTGCATGGTGTATCTGAGTTTTTCATTTTACAGATGAATTTACTAATGAAAACTTGACTTAGCTAATATCCTAAGGCTTATTAATCATGGAATCTGTATTTCCCTCAATATTTGCCTGATTCTAAAATGTGTGCCAGATCCACCACATGGCATAACAACTCCTGTGGGTGAATTGATTCAAGAGCGGAGTGATATAACCAAACATATATATGCTTTTTTTCACTTTATCTTAATTTTATTAATTTACACTGCCTTTTTATGCCTCAACTTGTCCAGAGCTGACTCCATTAATCTCTCCATCTATAGGGTTAGCTCTGACCCAGCTGACCCAGATAAAGTATAGAAATTATTTAAGCCAGTAGTGGCAAAGGATTTTCATTTTATCCCAATGCTGATGGATTGGCATTAACTACTTGGAACACTTTTTGAGAAGGCTTATATGGTGGCATCCAGGAACAGGTACTGATGGTTTTAGTAGGCATGGGAGAAAAGGCCCATGTGCAATATATTTGCTATCCATAACTGAAACATTCTTAGATCCTTGCCTGCTAATGAGGGCAGAAGTATATGTCTATACCAATAATACATATTTATAGTTTTTGAAAGACTTTCTCATGGTTTTGACAATTAATCATTATAGAGTTCCATGAGTTAGTGCTCACTGGCTTCACTCATCCTTCAATGTCACTACCCAACCCCTTCCCCATTCTCTCATTCTGATAGGGCAAAATCCTTTACTCAACTTCTAAAGGACGAATTCTTCTCAGATTTTGCATCCATCTATAGGGCCATCATTGAACTTCAGTCCCCAAACCACATTCTTATTTGCCCCCTAGTCCTTCTAGGGATAAAATCTTGCCTTGCTTTTCCAGTTTTTCCCCTGTCCTGTGAGGGAAGCCTTGCATCTAGATGACCACTGATCCCATACATGGATATTGTATACATGATTATTTAACAGCCCTATTTGTATATCTTCCTCAGAGAGTATGCTCACACTTAAGAGATTTGTCTAGTGATAAATAGGCCACAGTTGATGGCACAAGGAAAATGTACCTGATGTTGATCCATTCAATCCATTGGTTAGGTAGAAATAAATGTTTCTTTCTTGACATTATTGGAAAGAAGACAGAATTTGTGATTATGGAGAGAGTCTATACAATCATGAGAAGTTGTGATAGAATCAGCTGAGACATATGGGAACTGAATAAAGAGAAAACAGATTGTCCTAGTCTGTTCCTGCTGCAATAACAAAATACCAAAGATGGGAAAAATTCTCAACATCAGAAATGTATTGCTCACACTTCTGAAGGCAAGAAGTTCAAGATCAAGACACCAATAAGTCTGAAATCTGATGAAAGCCCATGTCTCATACTTGGCACCTTCCTGCTGTGTCCTCAAATGGCAGAACACATTATTGCAAGTCTCATTTACAAGGGCACTGAACCCATGCATTTTCTAATCACCTCCCAATGGCTCCATTACTTAATACCGTAGCATTGGTTATTAGGTTTCAAACATAGGAATTGGAGAAACACACTGACATTTAGACCATAGCACAAATATTATGAAAAAATGCAACAAAACAGTCAGTGGAGAATTCAGTGTAACAAATGGACAGGTATAAGAACTGAGAGATCACCATAGAGTGGAGTCTGAGAGAGAGAGAGAGAGAGAGAGAGAGAGAGAGAGAGAGAGAGAGAGAGAAGACCTCATTCTTGGCTTGCTAAATCCTGACCTCAGTTCTCATGAAGTTTTGCTATAATTAGAGCAAATGGATCTTCTGATATTCTCCCATGTTCTTTCAACATTATTCTCATACTGACTTGTAATCAAGTGAGTTTTCATGGCTTACTATTTTCTATCACTAAATGATACATTACTAAAACACTGATCATGAAAAATGCCCATCTAAAATCTGTATTTCCAGTTTTTACATCTTGCTGGAAAGGTTTTTGGAATGCAACTTAATTCTATTTACTTATTTTTCAATTAAAAATTACCTTACCTCAGAGATAACATGCCTTGACCCAAAGTCTAAATTTCTATTTTCATGTCAGCCTCCATCATATATGTCTTAACCTTGTGGGCTGGTACAGTATTAGGTACTATCCTTTGGCTCCTAAAAGATCTCAGTGTATGAAAATTTATGTGATGCAGACATGTAAATTCCAAATATGTTGGGATAATGTATAAAAAACACTGATTCATAATCATGTTATACTTGATCTATGTAACCTTGAGACTTTGATAATTATAGAATGAATCCTAGAAAGCAACAAAATTGTAAAATTGGACACAATATGAGATACCATTAAGGTACTGGGTGCATATCAAAGTTAGGATCCAGACCTGATCCTGAGTATTTAGGAAAGCAATTTTAATAAACAAAGTAATATTTATGTAGTATACAAAATCAAAGGACACTAAAATATGTATAATGAATAACAGTAACCCTTCTTCCTACCTTTTCCCCTATTTTATAAAGTGAGGAGTTTTGCTTTTATAATAGGTCTGTTGAGTAAATATATTAGCATAGCATTTGACTTAAAATATTTAATCATATCTACCTATCCATCATTAATATTAAGCTATGAATCCTAACAAAACCTAGAGTGCAAGATAACTCATTTCCATATTTAGCAGAGATCGTCAAGAATTTAATTTTTCCCCTTAGTTAATGAAAATGAAAAACCTGAAGGCACTGAGAAATGAACTACCTTGTTTCTTTAACCAAATGGGGACAAACTGATTAGAAGATGAAACCTTTCCCCTCTTTCCTCCCTCCCTTTGTGTCCTGAAGGACCTCACTGGTAAATATGAAGTTGTCAAGTATAAGGTACAGAATATGATGATTTGACCACTGGAGGGAGGTTTACCTAGCAAAGGACCATACTGAATATAAAAGAGAAACTTCCTTTTCACTTTCTAATTAACATTCTTCTTGCTTAACAAACACCAAATGCTTAGGAGACAGGAAGTCATCTGCTTTTGCAATTTGATCTTGCCTTCAGATTATCAGGTGATAAATTTGTTATGAGAAATGATAAAAATTGTAATTCTTCCCACCCACACAAATATGTAAAACCAATTTCCCTGTTCAGGATCCTGAGAAATAAACATGCCAAGACAGAAAGTCTATTTATCATGGCTGTCATAATTAGGTCCAATTGGGGAAGTAGGTTCCCTTCTGCAAATGACAAACTTCAAGTTCCAACCCAGCAGCCCCATTTTGCAGGACATGTCTAATAAACTCCAGTCATTTATCACTATTCCCAAATGCCAAAATCATCAGAGGCAAGGCAGGTGTTCCTCATTCCAGTTCACTAAACTAAAATCATAGTCAACATTATACCAGTAGGAAGATACTGCCTGGTTTCTGATACAAGAACATTTTCAAATAAGATTCTTGTCTCAGGTTTTTTTCCTTAAGCATAGAAAGTACAGTTCATAAAATTATTGAGGTAGCATTTTTCTGGCTTTTGACTTCCAAGTAGGCAGGGAATTGCTAACTTTAGCCAAGAAAAACACATGTGAACAAGACATTAGAAGAAAAGGGGATCAAAGAACCCCCAGGTGTCTCCCATTCCACTTCTGCCTTCACAGTGAAAGGCAGGGAACAATGTGTGACAGGAGCAATTGTCTGACAAACCACTAGTTAACAGGCTTTGTGCACTGTTTGGACTTATAGACCAAAACCTGAAGTGAAAGTTCTGCTTAAAAATGATAAAGATCATGAGATATATTATTTCAGTTAACAGAAAGGATTAGTTATTGTGTGTGTGGTAACAGAGTGGCTGATGAAGAGATTCTATGTAATGAGATATTCTAATAAACTGAGAAATGTCTTGAGTTTCACTTCTCAGGGTCAAAAATTTTATGTAAAGGATGCCTGCTTCCTTTATAACAAGTAGTTTAGTAACCTATTTATGGGTTAGATAAAAAAAAAAAAAGGAAGGAGCAGTGTACTTGGCATGCAGCCTACCAGCCACAAACTAACTGGGTGTACTTAGGTCTCTCAATGTTTCTGGACTGTTAATTATTTTTATTATTTTATTGGTACATTATAATTATACATAATAGTGGGAAACGTATATTTTCACACACACATAACATAATTGGATCAATCACATTCCCCAGTACTGTTTTATTTCCATCCCTTCCTCCCTTCCCCTGATCTTTTTTGTTTTCCTCTACTGATCTCCCTATCATTATTAATATTTTAATTAGTGCATTGTAATTGTATATAAGTAGGATTCATTGTGGTATATTTGCACATGAGCTTAGCATAATTTAGCAAATTTTGTTCTCTAGTACTTCCCCATATCCTTCTTTCCTCTCTCTCTCTGAATCCACCTTCTCTACTGTATTTGTGTCCCTTTTATTTTCATGAGATATCCCCTTTAAAATTTTCTTATTTCTCTCTAGCTTCTGCATGTGAGAGAAAACATTTGACAATTGAATTTCTGAGTCTGAGTCTGACTTATTTTGTTTAGCATGATATTCTTCATTTCCATCCATTTATCGGCAAATGACATAATTTCATTCTTTCACATGGCTGAGTAAAACTCCATAGTATATCTCTCTCTCTCTCTCTCTCTACACACACACACACACACACACATAATTTTTATGCATTCCTCTGTTGATGGACACCTAAGCTGGTTCCATAATTTAACTATTCTGAATTATGCTGCTGTAAACATTGGTATGCCAGTATCACTATAGTATGCTGATTTTTTGTGTGCTTTTGGATAAATACCAACAAGTAGGGTGATTGGGTCTTATGATGTGATTTCTTCTTTTGTAAAGTAGAAATAACTATCACTGTCCTTATGAGAAACCAGATAGACAATGCATGTGTGGTTTTACTAGTTTTATATAAAAGAAGAAAACAAAGGTCAAAATGATGAATGACTTTCCGAAGCAATTAATGTTTAGCTTGGTTCACACAGCTAATACATATCAGAGTCAGAATGTATTATTCCTTTTTTTTTTTTTTTTTGGTCCTGGGGATTGAACTCAGGGGTACTTAACCACTGAGCCTCATCCCCAGCCCTATTTTGTGTTTTATGTAGAGACAGGGTGTCACTGAGTTGCTTAGCGCCTCGCTGTTGCTGAGGCTGGCTTTGAACTCGCGATTTCTCCTGTCTCAGCCTCCCAAAGTGCTGGGATTATAGGGGTGTGGCACTGCACCCAGCTGGAGAGTCAGAATGTGAACCCAGTTGTAGTTTACTTCCAAAGTAGTGTTCAATCTTCAGTACAAAAACAAAAAAACAAAAAAACCCAACAAAGTAGTGTTCATTTCCACTAAGCTTTATTAATCTCCTATTTTCTAAGAATAGTTTAAATCTGAAATGTATTCCAAAAGCCCATGTGTTAAAGGTTCCGTCCTCAGCTTAGTGTTTTTGGAAGTGGTGGGAACCTTTAAGAGATGGGGCCTAGTGGAAAGAAGTTAGGTCAATGGTCATATGACCTT
>PVHX01025530.1:9863-22321 GCA_004024805.1 Geosciurus inauris | reverse complement strand
AAAGATTAGCCAGGAACAGTCGTGCATGCCTTGAATTCCAGTGACTTGGGGCTGAGGCAGGAGGATCAAAATTTGGACACTACCCTGGGTAATTTAGCAAGACTCTGTCTCCAAAAAAAGTAGGGGGGGGGGCCTGGGGCTGTAGCTCAGTGGTAGAGTGCTTGCCTAGCATGCGTGAGGCCCTGGGTTCGATCCTCAGCACCACATGTAAATAACAAATGAATAAAATAAAGACCCATCAACAACTAAAATAAAATTAAAAAGAAAAAAAAGGAGCGGGGTGGGGGCAATGGTTGCTGGGGATGTCACTCAGTGGTAGAGTACCCCTGGGTTCAATCCCCGGTAGTGCAAAATATTGTCAAGGTCATCAAAATTAAGGAAAGTTTCAGAAATGTTTACAGCCAAGAGGAACCTAAGGAGATGACAATTCAATATGACAGTATCCTGAATGGGATCCTAGGACGCAAAAAGGACATTAGGCAAACTAAGGAAATCTGCATAAACTAAGGGTTTTAGGTAAGATGGTTAAAATTTTTTTTTGCGGTGGGTACTGGTGATTGCACTCAGGGGCACTTGACACCTGAGCCACATCCCCAGCCCTATTTTGTGTTTTATGTAGAGACAGGATCTCACTGAGTGAGTTGCTTAGCACCTCGCCGTTGCTGAGGCTGGCTTTGAACTCGCAATTCTCCTGTCTCAGCCTCCCTAAGTGCTGGGATTACAAGTGTGAGCCACTGTGCCCGGCAAAAATTTTGAGTTAGGAATTGCATGCTAGTCAAGCACTCTACCACTGAGCTACCTCTCTAGCCTAGAGCTTTAGTTAATAGTGATATATCATTCCTGGTGGTTAATTACAACAAATGTATCATATTCATATAAGCTGTTAGTGGAAAATGGGTTTGAGGATATGGATATTCTATATTATCTTCATAATTTTTTCATAAATCTCAAAATGTTCTACAAAAGAAGGTCTTTTAAAAACTAATGAAGCCGGGCGCAGTGGCTCAAGCCTATAATCCCAGCACTTAGAGAGGTTGAGACAGGAGAATCGCGAGTTCAAAGCCAGCCTCAGCAATGGCGAGGCGCTGAGCTAAGCAACTCAGTGAGACCCTGTCTTTACATAAAACACAAAATAGGGCTGGGGATGTGGCTCAGTGGTCGAGTGCCCCTGAGTTCAATCCCCAGTACCAAAATAATAATAATAATAATAATAATGATTTATGGGGCTGGCGTTGTGGCTCAGTGGTAGAGCACTTGCCTTGCATGTGTGAGGCACTGGGTTCGATTCTCAGCACCACATATAAATAAATAAAATAAAGATCCATTGGCAATTAAAAAAGTATTTAAAATAAATAATGATTTAGGTCCTCTCCTCAAGGAATGGAGTGACTCTGGGCATGAAGTCCAAGATGGTCCTCTGGTTTCAAACACTGATTTCAACCACTCCCTGGCTGTGGTCCTTCATGGGGTGATGTCACCTCTTGGGGAGGGGGTACCAGTTTCTTTCCCTGTAAAGTGGGGATAATCCTAGGGCCTTGCTCACAGGGGCACTGAGGATTAACTGAGATATTCGATACAAAATGCTCACCCCTAACTGCTGGTTGTAGATGTTGCTATTCTTATAAGAGTTAGAAATAAAGGTGGATAATTCAGTGGTTCAAAATGTGTCTTTCAGAGGCAGGCAGTCTGAACTCAAACCCTGGTTCCTGCAGCATCTATTTATAAAATCTTGGACAATTCACTTGGACGGAGCCTCGGTTTACTTAGCTATAAATTGCCTGTCATCAGAGGGCAGCATGTACACAAAGCCCCAGCACAGTGCAGGCACACCGTAAGCCTTGGTCAGTGGAAGCTGAATGGGGAAAGAAGTTTCCCGGCAGAGTCCAGGAGAAGAGCAAATATAAACTGCTTGGGCATCGGAGGATGCCACACAGAAGGGCCTGCTGTGGCTTCTGGGCTGAGTTCCACTGATGGTCCTGCTTGCTGCACAGCCCTACAAGGTCCTGTGTGACCTCCTCCCCCTCCCCGCAAGGTCCTCCCAGGTCCCCAGCATTGGAACAGAGTCCCTGTGTGCTGTTCTCCCACTGTTCTGTCTGGTTAGTCCCTTATCTCGGCAGCTGTGCCCCACTTGGCTGCCTGTCATGTTCAATTCCATTCCAGAGCACTCATCCCGCTCTGGGCCCAGTGTCCCTGAGAATGAGATTCTGGGGACCCAGGGCCTGGTCTCCATCATCCTGGGTTCCCACAATCCTGAGCTTTATGTCTGGAACACAGCCGTTTCCCTGGACATGGAGGCTAAAGAGAATAAAATTAATGAGAAACTAGCTTCCGGGCCTTGATGTAGCTGGATTTCAAGGCACTGAGAAACACCCACATACCTCCCCCTTCAAAAATACCTTCTCCCTTTAGGACTCTCTTTTGCCCCAAATTCTATGATTAAAGTTTCATTTCTTTGGCTGAAGCCAAATAGGGACCTTGTATCTGATAAAAATGCAGCATTCTGTCTCAGTCAGAGTCCTAGCAGGAAACAGAAGGCACATTCAAAAGTGCTTAACTGAAACAACAAATTAAAAAAAGAAAGAAATGAGTGAAAGGGATATTTACAGTGGAGTGGGCAGGATAAATGGAACCAGCAAGGTGGGTGAGGCACCCTGGGCCTTGCCACAGCAGGAAGCTGCCAGCTCCCCAGGGCAGAGGGTGGAAGGGAGCACTGACAGTCCAATTGTGAGGGGCTGTCTTAAGGGGACCGGGGCCCCAGAGGTGTAGCTACTGCCTAGTGATAGCAGATTAAAGCAAGTGTGAATATCTCCCCACTGCTCTCCTCTTGACCTCAATCTTCCAGGAGGCCCCTCAACCAAAAGCCAGAGGGCAAGGGGACCTGGGTGATGCAGTCAGTCCCCAGGGATCAGCCTCCCAGAGGCACAGAAGACTAGAAAATGGATCTGGGGCCAGAGCATGGTGGCACACACCTGTAATCCCAGTGACCTGGAAGGCTGAGTCAGGAGAATCGTGAGTTCGAGGCCAGCCTCAGCAATTTAGCGATGCTCTAAGCAACTTGGTGAGATCATGTCTCAAAATAAAAAGGAACAAGGCTTGCAGATGTAACTCAGTGGTAAAGTGCCCCTGGGTGCAAAACTTAGTACCAAAAAAAAAAAAAAAAGAAAGAAAGACAAAAACAGAAAATGGATCTGGATTGGTGGATTGGTGGTAGGAGAATGAGAATAATAAACCTTCAGAAGTGGCATATTTTATTACAACTCAGTGTAAATAAAGACATCTGATCCTTAAAGAGGAAAAGGAAACTGGGGACCATGTTGTGAGGAAAGAAGGCCACTAAGGGAAGGGTGCCTCCCCTCCTAGTCCTTCTCCAAATAAGGGACCTTTCACGGCCCCAGTGAGGATTCTGGAATTTCCACATGGAAGGACCTAAGGACAGCACTATGGATTAACAGGGAAACCACAATTGTGTAGCAAACACTGGGCCTTTACTTAGATTTGAACAGCTGGGGATTGTGTACTGATGAAGACTGTGAGGGAACTAGGTTTCTCCCCATTCTCGGCCATCCTTCTCCTCCTTCTCCCACCTGCCTCAGCTTTACTACTCACCAGGCCAATGACTTTGGGCATTTTACTAACCTCTTGGCTATAGTCTGGACCTGGAATGTCCCCTACAGACCCACATGTTAAAGCTTGGTCCTCAGCTTGGCACCACTGGAAGGTGGTAGAACCTTTAAGAGGTGGGGCCTAGCCGGCCTGGTGGCTCACGCTTGTAATCCCAGCACTTAGGGAGGCTGAGACAGGAGAATCGCGAGTTCAAAGCCAGCCTCAGCAACAGCGAGGTGCTAAGCAACTCAGTGAGACCCTGTCTCTACATAAAACACAAAATAGGGCTGGGGATGTGGCTCGAGTGGTCGAGTGCCCCTGAGTTCAATCCCTAGTACCAAAAAAAAAAAAAAGAGGTGAGGCCTAGCAGGAAGTCTTAGGTCACTGAGGGTGTGGCCTCAAAGGGGATTGTGGGAAACTGGGCTCTTTTCCTCCCTCTGCTTCCCGGTGTCATGATGTAAGCTGGCTGTTCCAATAAGGATTCCTGTCATGATCTGTTGCTCTGCCACAGGCCCAAAACAGAGCCAACTGATCATGGCCTATAACCTCCAAAACTGTGAGTCAAAGTAAATTCTTTCTCTTTTTTTTTTTTTTTTAATATTTTTTTAGTTGTAGATGGACACAATGTCTTTATTTTATTGCTTTGTACGTGGTGCTGAGGATCGAACCCAGGGCCTCACGCATGCAAGGCAAGCGCTCTACCGCTGAGCTACAATCCCAGCCCCAACTCTTTCTCTTTTTAAGTTGATTATTTCGCATATTTTGTTACAGTAATGAAAAGCTAACTAACACACCCTCTGTGCCCCAGTTTCTACATCTAGCAAGTAAGGATTATAATAGTACCATGCTCATAGGTTTATTAGAGGAATTACATGAGTTACTATCTATAAAGCACCAGGACAGTACTTGCTAAACACCAAGAAAGCATTTGCTATGGAAAATTTGCTATGTGATTTATTTGCCTAATCTCAGGTAATCAGGAAAGCCTGTGAATGGTAAATAGCAGGAGGCTGATCTTCCCCCACATGCTTGAGAACCAGAGAAAAGTCTTTGTCCTCAGGAGGAGGCTGCCTGGGCTGTGGGCCATCATAGTCAGTAACCACTTTCATGAGAACTAGAAAGATCTTCTTCTGTCACTCTCTCCAGGCACTCTGTGATTGATTCTGTTGTTGGGGAATCTCCCTGACCTCCTCCTCTTTGAAGCCCCAGGGCTGAGTGCCCTCTGCGCTTCCTCTCACTACTAATTGGAAGTCAGTGGGTTGGCTCTGGCAGGCAGATGGTGATACCCAGGCTGGGCTGGCATTGAAACTATTTTATAGAGTTCATCGTTAGTGAGTTCTGAAGATTGAAGGGCCAGTGTGTTTAACTCGGGCATTCTCTGGTACTTGATCAGAGCAACTGTTCTTATGTTGGTGGGGCTCCCTCCTGCCCCTTCCCTCTCCAGTGGAACAGGAATTGGGAAAGGGGCCCTGACATCTGAGACTGAGTAGCATCATGGGAGGTTTCTCACTCTGGCCAGCTGAGAGTAAGTAAGGTAAGTCTTCAGCTCTGAGATGTTCTTGGAGATATTGGCAATTTTGCCCCATGGTTTTCTGGCCAGGCTGCCTTTGATCTGGAGGGCATGGAGGAAGTTTCCTCCTCTGGCCCAGGGCCCGAATCAGCAGAAAGAAGAAATGAATTCTTGAGGAGCAAGCTGAAGTGAGTGGTGTCACTTCCCAACCTGGGACCACACAGAGGGGTGCCATTAAAGTGTCCCCAGCCCCAAGGCAAGGGTGAGAAGTAGTTGAGACTCACTTTCTGGAGCTGACTCTGGGGTTCCAAGGTCAGTGCAAGATTTTGGTAATGCTGGGGCTCCTATATTTATGAGTGGATGTCAACTCAGACACTTGTCACCTCCAGCACCAAAACTGTGGCAGTGTATTCATGTGGGGTAACAATCGACCACCTGGCTTCCATTTACCTTTCCACATTTTGTGAAGGAGACACCGCAGTCTTTCTTGTCCTTGATGGAAGAGCTTCAAAGGTTGTTTTTTTCTTTTCTCTTGAACTTATTATTTTGAAACAATTTCAAATTTACAGAAAAACTGCAAATATAGTATATAAAGAACTCCAATATGCCTTTCACCAAGATCCATTCATTATTATTATTATTATTATTATTAATTATTATTATTGGTACCAGGGATTCAACCCAGGGGCACTTAACCACTAAGCCACATCCCCAGCCCTTTTTACTTTTTATTTTTATTTTGAAACAGAGTATCATCAAGTTGCTCAGGGTCTCGCTAAGTTGCTGAGGCTGGCTTTGAACTCATAATCCTCCTGCCTCAGCCTCCTGAGCCTCTGGGATTACAGGTGTGCACCACTGCGCCTGGCCCTCATTCATTGTTAACCTTTTGATGCATCTGTTCTCCCTCTCTGTTCACATATGCACACACACACGTGTGTAAGTGTATGCATATAGTCGTCCTTCAAGATTCATGAGGGATTGGTTCCAGGATCCCTGAAGATATCAAAATCCACAAGGACTCAATGCCCTTTCATATAATGGCATAGTATTTGCAGAGAACCTACGCACACCTTCCTACATACTTTATTTATTTATTTATTTTTTTTAAATATTTTTTTTAGTTGTAGATGGACATAATGTCTTTATTTCATTGCTTTGTATATGGTGCTGAGGATCGAACCCAGGGCCTCACGCATGCGAGGCAAGCGCTCTACCGCTGAGCTACAATCCCAGCCCCCTTCCTACATACTTTAAATCATGTATTTTCATACCTAACAACATAAATACCATATACAGTTGTTATACTGTATTAGTTTGGATAAATGACAAGCAAAATAGTCTGTGCATGTTCAGTACACATGAAAGTTTTTCTAATATTTTCAATCTACGGTTGGTTGATTTCAAAGATATGAAAATCACAGATACAGAGGCCCAACTATATGTAGACTTTTTTCATGAACAATTTGAAGATTAAGTTTTAGAAACATTTGCCCTTTTTAAATTTAATGTGTATTTCTTACAAATATGCTTTGGTATATAAAGACGATATAATAAAATTCAGAGAAAGTTAACATTGCTCTAGTATTATTATCAAAGCTATAATTCATGTTCTAGTTCCACCAATTTCCACCAATGTACTTTATAGTTATTTTTCTTCCCAGTTCAGGGACTAATCCAGGATAAGCTTTACATTTTGTTGCCAGGAGCCTTTAGTCTTCTTTAATCTAGAATTATTCTTCAATCTTTCTTTGTCTTTCATGTCCTCAGGAATTTTCTAAATGAAAATAAATCTAAAAGCATTCTTGTGACTGCTACTTCTCTGAATGCCAACTCAAAGAATAAGAAAGAAATCTTGTTCGGTTCCTTGCCTTTGAAGTCTTAGGACAGGTGGGTCTGACAACCGTCTATTTTGGTCACGCCTGGGCATTTCTGGCTTATCCATCTACAGTAGTCTCAAATGATCCTGGGATTTGCTTTTGGGTACACAGTAGATGCCTAGTAAGTACTTGCTGATTTTTCAGGGGAGAAGATGGATTTGAATATTGTATTAAATAACCCAAACAACATTTCAGAAATGTTCTGCTGTTGTAGATAGACAAAATGTTGCAGGTTTTTTGTTTTTGTTTTTCTTTTTTTTTGGCGGGCGGTACTGGGGATTGAACTGAGGGGCACTCAACCACTGAGCCACATCCCCAACTCTATTTTGTGTTTTATGTAGAGACAGGGTCTCACTGAGTTGCTTAGCACCTTGCCATTGCTGAGGCTGGCTTTGAACTTGCAGTTCTCCTGTCTCAGCCTCCCTAAGTGCTGGGATTACAGGTGTGCACCACTGGCTAAAATGTTGCTCTTACAGAGTTGAGTACCAGGGTACATTGCTCCAAGAGTGGCACTCTGGCTTGGAGTTCTTGATCTAATTCTTATTAACATAGTATACTCAAGATCCTTCTCCTCAAATTCACCAGCAGCAGAGTCAGGAAGCTCTACTGAAGGCTGTTTTATGCAAGAAGAGGAAACAAATCCCAGTGCTGTCAGGATCCTATAAACTTTGACACATACTTTGTTTTTTTGTCATATACACTTGATTATCTCAGGAACAAGAGATTAGAACTTTGAAATCAACCTATCTGTAAGCCAGTCTCCAAGATGAGTTCCTAATGATCCTCTCCTCTCCGGTCCCTACCCCTTGGATAGTTCCCTTCCATATGAATTAGGGTTGGTGTACATTAACAATACAATATGGTGACAGTGACAGTGTGTGACTCCTTAGGTTTACTCAGAAGAGATAATGCGGCATCTGCCTTGATCTCTGGGATATCTTGTTTGGAGGAAGCCAAGTACATTCAGGATCCTCAAGCATCTCTGTGGAGAAGCCCATGTGGAGAAGAACTGAGTCCCTCTACCAGTAGCCAGCACCAACTTGCCAGCTAAGTGAGTGAGCCACTGGATTATTGTTATTTTTTGGTACCAGGGATTGAACCCAGGGGTGCTTAACTACTGAGCCACATCCCCAGCTCCCCCCTTTTTTAAAAAATATTTTTAGTTGTCAATAGCTCTTTTTATTTTATTTATTTATATGTAGTGCTGAGAATCGAACCCAGTGCCTCACACAAGCTAGGCAAGTGCTCTACCACTGAGTTGTAACCCCAGACCCCCTTTTATTTTTTATTTTGAGCCAGGGTTTTGCTAAGTTGCTCAGGGCCTTGCTAAGTTGCTGAGGCTGGCTTCAAACTTGCGATCCTCCTGCCTCAGCCTCCTGAGTAACTGGATTACAGGCATGTGCCACCACATCCAGATGAGTGAGATGCTTTAGAAATGGATCCTCCAGCCAGGCGCGATGGCTCATGCTTATAATCCCAGCACTTTGGGAGGCTGAGACAGGAGAATCCTGAGTTCACAGCCAGCCTCAACAAAGGCCAGGTGCTAAGCAACTCAGTGAGACCCTGTCTCTACCTAAAACACAAAAAAATAGGGCTGGGGATGTGGCTCAGTGGTTGAGCACTTCTGAGTTCAATCCCTGGTACCAAAAAAAAAAAAAAAAGAAAAAGAAATAGATCCTCCACCTGTAATACAGGATACTTAGGAGACTGAGGCAGGAAGGTTGCAAGTTTGAAACTAGTCTGGGCAACTTAGTGAGATCCTGTCTCAAAATAAAATAGGCAGTGCTTGGGATATAGCTCAGTGGTAGAACGCTTGCCTAGCATGGGGCCCTGAATTCAATATCTAGTACTCGAAAAGAAAAGAAAAGAAAAGAAAAGAAAGAGAGAGAGAGAGAGAGAGAAAGAAAGAAAGAAAGAAAGAAAGAAAGAAAGAAAGAAAGAAAGAAAGAAAGAAAGAAAGAAAGAAAGAAAGAAAGAAAGAAAAAGAAAAAATCCTCCATTTGCAGCTGAGGCTTTTCTTTTGATCACTGCCACCATGACCGGCATCTGGCTGCAACATCATGAGAGACTTGAAGGTGGCCCCAAATTCTTTACCCACAGAAACTGTAAGAGGTAATAGTTATTGTTATCTTAAGTCACAAAGTTTTGGGATAATTTTCTTGTTTTGTTTTGTTTTTTTGGTACCAGAGATTGAACTCAGGGGCACTCGACCACTGAGCCACATCCCCAGCCCTATTTTGTGTTTTATGTAGAAACAGGGTCTCACTGAGTTGCTTAGCACCTCGCTGTTGCTGAGGCTGGCTTTGAACTCGCGATTCTCCTGCCTCAGCCTCCCTAAGTGCTGGGATTACAGGCTTGTGCCATTGTGCCTAGCTTCCTCAGCCCTATTTTGTGTTTTATGTAGAGACAGGGTCTCACTGAGTTGCTTAGTGCCTTGCCTTTGCTGAGGCTGGCTTTGAACTCTCAATTCTCCTGTCTTGGCCTCCCTAAGTGCTGGGATTATAGGCCTGCGCCACCACACCCGGCTTTGGGATAATTTTCTATGCAGCAATAGATAACGGATACATTATTCTGTTGAAAAGTGTAAAGGAGCAAATGACTCAGCAATTCTACTCCTACCCAAGAGAAATAAACACACACACACACACACACACACACACAAATTTGTATACATATATTCATAACAGGATTGTTCACAATAGCCAAAATGTAAAACCAAGCTGATAGGTTCCACTGATGAAAGGATAAACAAAAGGTGCATAAGCACAGAATAGAATATTATTCAGTCATAAAAAGTAATAAAGTTCTGCTGGGCACAATGGCACGTGCCTGTAATCCCAGTGACCTGAGAGGCTGAGGCAGGAAGATTGCAAGTTCAAGGTCAGCTTCAGCAACTTTGCGAGGCCCTAAGAAACTTGGAGAGACCTTGTCTCAAAATAAAAAAATAAAAGGGCTGGGAATGTCGCTCAGTGATATAGCGTCCCTGTGTTCAATCCCCAGTACCACCTCCCAAAATCCATATAAGACACTAAGAATAAAGTTGAGAAATCCAAGAATTTTAGTATATTTCTCAATGTTTTCTATAATGCACATTGATGTATTTGTTATGGAGCCAACGCTGCAGATAGGTGAAATATTTGAATCTCAGATCTGATATTTTATGGCAGAGGATGATCAGAATGTACGCCATTTATGAAATATGTAATCCCTTTCATTCAATCCTGTTGCAAGGAATGTAGTAGAAGCAATGGATTAACCAAGAAACCTCGATTGAGGATCCCAGTTATAATATGTGTTATCAATGTCAATTTGATCAAGTCACTAAATGTCCCTGGATCTCACTCACTTTTTTCATCTGCGAATAGGACTACAGTGTAAGCCGGGCGCGGTGGCTCAAGCCTGTAATCCCAGCACTTAGGGAGGCTGAGACAGGAGAATCGCGAGTTCAAAGCCAGCCTCAGCAACGGTGAGGCACTAAGCAACTCAGTGAGACCTTGTCTCTACATAAAACAAAAAATAGGGCTGGGGATGTGGCTCAGTGGTCGAGTACCCCTGAGTTCAATTCCCAGTACCAAAAAAAAAAAAAAAAAAAAAAAGGACTACAGTGTACCTCAAATACCATGTTTTGTTTTGTTATTAAGGCTGGAGTATATCTTAGTGGAAAAGTATGTGTTTAGTATATGTAAGGTCCTATATCCTTGGCCCTTTATTCATTTGTTTGTTTTTTAATTTGAGACAAGGTCTTTCTGAGTTGCCCAGGCTGGCCTCAAACTTGTGAACCTCCTACCTTCTCCTCCCCAGTGGCATGTGCCTCTGCACCTGGTTTAGTCGCTCATATAGAAATGAAGATCACTTTAATTGGTGAATTTTTACTCTGGAATCCAGAAGCCTGTTAGAATTCCTATTTATAAAACTGCTAAGTGAACTGTGCCAAGAACTCACCCCAAACCCTCACTTGGCTGCTATTGGTGTAAGCAAGCAAGCCTTTTATTTTTATGTATGAAAAAATGCTATCATTGTGCTGGATGTGGTGGTGCACACCTGTAATCCCAGCAGCTCAGGAGGCTGAGATGAGAGGATCATGAGTTCAAAGCCAATCTCAGTGAAAATATGGTGCTAAGCAACTCAGTGAGACCCTGTCTAAATGAAATACAAAATAGGTCTGGTGATGTGGTTCAGTGGTTGAGTGCCCCTGAGTTCAATCCCCTGTACCCAAAAAAAGAAAGAAAGAAAGAAAAGAAAAAGAAAAAGCTATCCTTGAAGTATGCTAGGGAGATTTCTTTTGGTGGGGATAGAGGTATAGCAGGAAGGATTTAAAGAGATCCATACTGACATCCTTAGGATAATCTAAGTGCAAAACTTAAGGAAGCATCAAAAAATCTCAATAATCAAGACAATGGCATTTGTATATAATGTTTTTAAAAATTAAAATAAAAGCAAAAATATCCATAATTGAAACCAGGTGTTGTGCACACCTGTAGGCTTAGCTACTTGGGAGGCTGAGACAGGAGAATCACATGGACCAAGGAGTTCAAGACCAGTCTGGGCAACATAGGGAGACCCCATCTCTTAAAAAAAACAAAAATCTACAATGAACAAATCCCAACATTTTAAGAAAAGGCAGGATCCAACAGGACTGGGAACAGGGGTAGCAAATGATGAGAACTGTGTGGATACAGACAGGCTGTCTTATTTGAAAGTATTTTGTTCATCATAGGTTTTAAACATTAACTTTGTTTTTATTAATTTTGCATTATCATATGATTTATCTTGATTGTTGAGGTTTTTTATTTTTTATTATTGGTACTGGGGATTGAACCACTGAGCACTTAACCACTGAGCCACGTCCCCAGTTACTTTTAAAAATATTTTATTTAGAGACAGGGTCTCACTGAGTTGCTTAGAGCCTCCCTAAATTGCTGAGGCTGGCTTTGAACTTGCCATCCTCCTGCTTCAGCATCCCAAGCCTCTGGAATTACAGGTATGTGCCACCATATCCGGCTGCTGAGATTTTTTTTTTCACTTTTTTATTTGTTCGTTTTAGATATACACGACAGTAGACATACTGTATGACATACATACATGGAGTATAACTTATTCTAATTAGGATCCTATTCTTTTTTTTTTTTTTGGTACTGGGGATTGAACTCAGGGGCACGCGACCACTGAGCCACATCCCCAGCCCTATTTTGTGTTTTCTGTAGAGACAGGGTCTCACTGAGTTGCTTAGCACCTCACCATTGCTGAGGCTGGCTTTGAACTCGCGATTCTCCTGTCTCAGCCTCCCTAAGTCCTGGGATTACAGGCTTGAGCCACCGCACCCGGCTTAGGATCCTATTCTTGTGGTGTGCATCATGTGGAATTACACTGGTCCCACCAGAAATATATGAATGTAACTTTTCCCCCACATCCTCAACAGCATTTATTGTTACTTGTTACTTGTGTTCTTTTTTTTTTTTTTTTTTTTT
>PVHX01025529.1:0-22239 GCA_004024805.1 Geosciurus inauris | reverse complement strand
ATCTGACCAGAACAATTTTAGGGAAGAAAAGTTTATTTGAGGGCTCACAGTTTCAGAGGTCTTAGTCCATATAACGACAGCTCCATTCCTTGGGGCTTGAGGTGGAACAGGACATCATGGCGGGAGAGTGTAGCAGAGAGAAGAAGCTCACATTTTGATCAGGAAGCAGAGAGTGATGTCTCCACTTGCCAGATACAAATATATAACCCTAAGCCACGCCCCAGTGAGCCACTTCCTCCAGCCACTCCCTACCCACCTCCAGCTACCACTCAGTTAATCCCAGCAGGGACTAATTCTCTGATTAGGTTAAGGCTCTTATAACCCAATTATTTCTCCTCCAAATCTTCTTGCATTGTCTCACACGTGAGCTTTGGGGGGACACCCCACATCCAAACAATAACACTTCCCTTCCATCTCTCACTACCTCACATAGATAAAATACATAGAAGCCTCTCAAGAAGTACTTTTAAATTTATAAACAATGTTGTTTATCATTTTGGCTGCATGTAATTTGATGCTGCATCCAATTAATTAATTCAAATAATGAGAGGAAGAGCCCAATTTTCTTTTCATGATGTCCCAAACTTTCTTACAGGTATTTCCTCCTTTTGTTTATTATGCATTTCAAGATCTCTCCTCTTTCTGATTCTCGGAGATGGGAATGGCGGGGTGGGTGGATTGCAAGTGACTCTAGTGTCTCTTTGTCCCAAATTTCCTCAGTTCTGGTACCTGGCTTTAATGGTTTGGAGATGAGTATGGGGTTCTGGCCTAAAAGCATGGGTTCCATAATAATTTATTGGACAAATGCATCTCACTTTTGAGCCACAGTGTCTTTATCTGTCAAGGAGAGGGTTCAATTAGGCGATACATTAGTTCTAAAATGTATCTGACTCTCTTCTTTGTGGTTTTATTTCTAACCCTACAATATGCAGCTGTCCCTGAGGCCTCCAACTTACATAAAATTCTGTCACGCCTCAGATTTGAATCATAGCAAATAGATCCCTGGGAAGCATCCCAGGGTATGAATTATTAATGTTCCCACCACACAGTCTCTGTGTGAATATTTACTTATATCACTGGGTATCTAATCCTGACAACAAATCATCATTTGAATGGTTTACTGATGTTTTCTCTTCCCCTCAGTAATTTTGCATGTGTCTTCCTTTCACCTTGAGGATTGTGTAATTCTGTATTCCCCTGTGAGACTCTGACACTGAACAGTAAAGAGAATGTCAACATCCAAATCCCACCTTTAATGCTTTTCCCCATTCTTTTAGAGATTGCTGCATTCACCCCCCATTCTATGTCTCCTTTTACCCCTGACCACCTCAAGTCAAGAGCTTATGATTTGCCCTCCACACTCCATAGCTCCAGGATCTGTAGCCACAGTGTTATTCAATGAGGTTTTTTAGTTTTTGTGTTTTTATTTGTGTGTGTGTGTGTGTGTGTGTGTGTGTACTTTTTTTTTTTTTTTTGGTATCATGACTTAACCCAGAGGTGCTTAACCACTGAGCCATATCTTCAGCCCTTTTTATTTTGAGACAGAATCCTGCTAAGTTGCTGAGGCTGACTTTGAACTTGCAAACCTCCTGCCTCCAATGAGGTTCTATAATGTGCTCACAGATCTAGTTATTTCCCAGAGGAAAAAACCTATTTGGATATCTCAGCATTGTGCTATGGGGCTTGATCAGCAGCTGTTACATGCTTCACCCTCTCTCTGGTCTTGGTTATACATTATTCCACTCATTCTCACTCTTTCATACGAACCTCTTAACTCCCTTCCTCCCCCCTTCCTTCTCACTCTCTCATTTCCCACAATACTTGCAGTACTTTGTTGCAACCAACATTTTTCTCTGCCTACAGGTAGGACAAGTCCTTTATTCCCTCCAAAATCCTCTGAATTAACCATCCTTTACCACCTCCGTTGAGGGCGAATGTGTTACCACCATATTGATTTAATCAAAGGTGTAATAAAGCCAAACTGTAGAAACACTTTGAATGTTAATTCTGTGGCTTGTTATAAATCACTCTGGACTGCCTTCCAAACTGGAAACTTGCACGGGGTGTGATGTAGATGTTTCATTTTGTATTCATGATAGTATTGGAGATTCCCCTTCAAATGTTGTGTGCCTTTCTGTAAGCAAAGGTGTCTCAACCATCTCAGTGGGGGTTCTGTCATGATAAATCAATTCCAAATATTTGGGGGAACCTGCATTGGATGTTACTGAATGGCATGTCACTGAGGCACTGCCATATCAGACAGAAGTCCCTTTAGGACATACAATCTGGACCAAATCCATAATGAAGGCTCTTACCTCTTCCATTAAAAGCACCTAACAAACTGGGTGCATTGGTGCATACCTATAATCCCAGTAGCTTGGGAGGCTGAGGCAGGAAGATTTCAAGTTCAAAGCCAGTTTCAGCAACTTAGTGAGACTCTGTCTCTAAATAAAAAAAATAAAAAGGGCTGGGGATATAGCTCAGTGGGTAAGCACCCCTGGGTTTAATTCATGGTAGAAAAAAATAAAGCAACTAACAAACATTACTGAAACACATTCACCAAAGGAATATTGCAACTATTGATGACATAGCCAACTACTTAGTTAAAAAAATGAAATGTAATAATGTAAGTTGGATAGTACCCCCTAAGAGGAGACACTGATTTTTTTTGGGGGGGGGTACTGGAGATTGAACTTGGGGCACTCGACCACTGAGCCACATCCCCAGCCCTATTTTGTGTTTTATGTAGAGACAGGGTCTCACTGAGTTTCTTAGCGCCTCGCCCTTGCTGAGGCTGGCTTTGAACCCACGATTCTCCTGTCTCAGCCTCCCTAAGTGCTGGGATTACAGGCTTGAGCCACCGCACCCGGTTTAGGAGACACTGATTTTGACAACCCATATCAGAACAATTCAATAGGTCTGATCCTGGGAAGACTAGGAGTTTTCATGAAGTTTACTTCAGTCCAGAAATAAAAAGTATCATAACTTCACATTCCCACCCCATACTCTACCCCCACTAACAAAGAGAAAATTTAGATTTAAATAAGTTCAAAAATAAACAAGTAAACAAATAAATAAATAAAAATAAGTTCTGTTCCCAGGAGTCCTTTTTCATTGTGGTTAGCCTAGCAAGACTCCTGGTTTCCCAATCTGAGACTGTTTTTTCTCTGAGACTCAACACCCTACTTCTAACACTTCCACACGGAGAACAGGCTTAAACTGTATCAGCCCAGGAAGTCTGGGATGGCTACCAATATGCCAATTCCCTTCCCTTTCTTGCAGTGGATATTGGAGAACCATTTTTATGTAGTTATTATTATGTGTGGCTGCAGTTTGACTATGGGCTTCTGAAAATCACCGTTAAATCCTGGGAATATGAATGATAGTATTAAAGGGAGACACTGAATTCTGATCCTTAAAGGAGACACCTTTATCACTAGTTAATTCTCTAGCATTATTCTGTGCCATGGCACTCATTTTGGGTGGTAAATGGGACCAACTAAGAAGAAATTTAAGGTTCTATGACCAGTGCTTATGCATTTCTCTATGATAGAATCTTGGGTTTAGTCAGAGTGGTTCTTCTAAAGAGAGAAAATTCCCTTGTTTGATCTATGGACAGAGATTCATGAGTTCTATGTTCCATTAGCTGCCACAGTCCACCTTTCTGACCTCAGTATAAAGCAGGGAAAGAAAAGATGCAGCAAGAAATGCTGATTTCCTCTGCTGAACCCAGATCTCATTTCCTCCTCTTTATTCCACCTTCACAGGAAGTTTGTGCTGATGGCCTGGCGGAAGTAGAAATGCAAATATCTCCTTTTAGCTAACTAAGCTTAGCATGGTGAAAGCAGTCTAGAGGACATAGTTTAAGAACCATGGTTTGCATTTAAATTCTTCTTCTTCTTTTTTTTTTTTACCGTGTGACCTATGGCAAATCATTTCATTTCCTTGTATCTTATTTTCATTATTTATAATGATAATAACAGCACCTACCTCATTGGAGGTGATGAGAAGATTAAATAACTACATAAACCTAACACCCTAAGGAAAATACTTTGTATGTAATAATTTATATATGGAAGTTTGTTACCAGTCATAGAAAAAGCACGGAAACTCAAGTCAAACTGATCTTCACCATTTTAAAGTCACTTCTTCCTCTTTTCTATATTGTTACCATAAAGTGGAAGGAAATACTCATCTTATCACTTTGGGGTCTAAAATGAAGTAACATATATAAAACATCCAGCACTTAGCAAACATTCAATACCTGGAGATTCTTTTTTTTTAATTCCCCCATCTTTTATTTGTTACCTATACTTTCAGCCCTGGTAAACTCCATGTCCCTAAGGCTCAAGATCCTGTCTCTAACTTGCTTTCACTAAGAATTCTATAATCAAGCGATCTCTGCCAACTCTATTTCATTTCCATTATTTATTTAAGTAATGGTATTATTACTGCCATTTATTATGCATCCACTTATTGAAATAGTACTGCAGTGGCTGCTGAATGGGGCTATGCCACCTTCTCTGAAAAACCTTCCCTGACGTCCTCCCCCTCCCCTCCACCCCCCACAGTCAGTTCATTTCTCTATGCTTCCATAGCATGCTATGCACACTTTCACCTCTATTATAGTTTGTTGAATGAATGAGTGATGAAAGAAAGACAGAAAGACAAAAAAGAAGCTTATCTCAGGTTCCAGAATATGCAGACATCACCCTGCCACTAATGACTAATGGGATTGATGATCGCTCTGTACTACCTTGACTAATTTCATCCATAAACATGATTCATGTTTGTTTCTGTTTGATTTTCAAGGTGAAATTGTGGATTAAGTTGGAAGCTGATTCTTATTAAATAGATATTTATGATATCTGTTTCTTGCCAAGTCCTATGCTACTAGGTACTCTGGAACTATAAAGATAAATAAGACACAGTTGTTCCCCTCAATTAGTTCAGAATCAAACTGGGGAGCTGAGAAAAATGTGTGAATAGATGTCTAAGGACACCAGTCAGTAAAGTATAATGGGCCAGAGTGTGGTCTTGGGGAACATGTGGCTTGGATTGGAACTCTATCTCTTTCGTATACCAACCATGAACAAAATTATTTAGTTTTGTAAACCTTAGTTTCCTCATCTACAAAATGAGACTGACAAAAACGTCAGTTTTTGGAAAAAATGTATTTGGATATGGGCTTCTTGGGAAGAGTAAATAAGACCAGGCATGTAATTGCATAGCATGCTGCCTAGGTCTACTAGGTAGCAAATAAATGTTAGTAACTGGTGGTAGGATCAAATGTGTGGAAAGACTCTGAAAATTGTAGAGTAGAGATGCAAAGAGAGCAGTATGGACTAGAGAGGAAGTCAGTGGAGCTCCATGATGTGAGGTGGAATTTTAAATTGAATTTTTACTCTTAATGAGAGTTGTAAAGAAAGGGGAAAGAACACTTTAAGAGATATAGTGTATGCAAAGGTATGTTGGAGTAAGATACATTTGAGGCCCAGTGAAAATACTACTTTGAAGGAGAGTTCATGCAATGGGGAACTGGGCATTAAGAGAATGGGAGGCCAGACATGTTGGCACACACCTGTAATCCTAGTGGCTGGGGAGGCTGAGGCAGGAAGATTGCAAGTTCAAAGCCAGTCTCAGCAAGTTAGCAAGGCCCTAAGCAACTCAGCAAGACCCTGTCTCTCAACAGAAAATAAAAAGGGCTGGGAATGTGGCTCAGTAGTTAAGTGCCCTTGGGTTCAATCCCTGGTACAAAAAGAAAAAAAGAGGGAGGAAATCTGTAGGGAAAGATACATTACAACTGTACAACTGTGCTCATTGGATCCACAACTGTTAACTATAAGATTATAGACATCATTTAACTTTTTTGTATTCTAGTTTCCTCATCCTTAGAAATTGTCCCTGGCTTTCTTTAATCTTGCTGCAGTCTCACCCATTCTCTTAAGCATTTCTTCTCAATGCACCTATTTAATTCTTACAGTGATCTAAATTAGTAGCATAAATATGCTACTAATTTATGCTTTGTCATAAATAAAAAGCTGAGATAATAAGTTACATAATTTAATGAATGTAGCATAGACAGTGATAGACGCATGATTATTTGAACCCAAGCAGTATTTTTTCTTAAGTTTGAAGTTCAGGGCAAAGCAATATGATGAGAGAGAAAAGCTTAAAAACAATGGCTACTTGATCTTAATTTTAGGCAGAGTGTATCTGGCTGTTACATCAGATTAATTATCTTACCCATTGGCTAGATGAATAGTAATAATAGTTACTCTTTATGAGGCATCAAGGTTTTATGAGCTGGGTACTGTTACATGTCTTCTATAAACATGTTTTCTTTTCACTGAAATTCCTCCAGGTAGATACTGTTATTCTTCCCATTTTACAGAAGAAGACAGTGAGGCACAGAAAGAATTAATTTTCCCAAGGTTCAGATGGCAGAACTGAGACTTGAATTGAGTAGCCTAGTTCTAGATATTGCTAATTTAGCCACAAGATGGGAGAGTTAAACACAGAATGGTTGGACTTTGGGGATAACTTACCTTTGAAGAACTAAACAAAACCAATCTGAAAGATGACAAAACTGGTCTCTTCTGCTATATGGTTGCTCTGATTTTGTGGTCCATTCCTCTTTTCTGATTGATTACATGCCTGACATTTTCTTGTCTATATACTTGGGAGCATTTTAATATGTGCCTCACCTGTCAGAACAGGTTAATAGATGACTAGCATGTGGGAGGAGGTTATCTTTACAGGAGGTTGCATGCTACAAAGAATCAATTCACACTGCCAAGATAGAATCCCTGCCAGGCACCTTTTCCAAACCCACACATTGGGGCCGTTGTAAATGGGCCTGATAGATTGAAAGCTTAGAAAGACATATATTGTCATGTTTGGTTCTTTCCCTATTGTAACTGCCTGTCAGCTCTATAACAGCAGCCTGGTAATACTCAGTTGATGCCTTATCTTTACAAAAAATGAAGAAAAGATCCATGGTTTCTCCTCTTATTATTGGAATAATTCAGAATAATAGTTGGGGTAGTTTGAAGTTCATAGTCACCCATGAATCTCGAGGCCTGGCTATTTGTATTTCATAGTTATTATTCTCATATTCTGTTTAAGGAGCTCAAAAAGGCACACAGCCCATGGAATAGCAAACAAACAAACAAAAGCTTAGATTTGTTAACTAGTAACCTCAGGAAAGCTGAAAACTCTTTTAGTCCATTTTGTATTTGGTCTCTGATGTTTAATCCATACTCAGGGCCTTCAGATAATGATTAAATGAATTCTCGAGGCTCCTTTTTTTAACAATGTAAATTATGAACCTTCCTGTAAAGTTGTGAATTGGGTTTCATCATTTGTTTCCAGAAAATTATTTTAGTTATGAAGTAAATTGCTATTTGGATCCATTCAGCAGAAGCTGCAGTTCTTTAACTTTATTAGGTAATACATCTCTATTCTAGTTCTCTAATAGACTAATTTGTTCATCTTTGGAGAAAAAACAGTATTCTTAGTCATCTGAGAACACTCAACAATTATTTCTGAAGTAGTCATTACAACTTCATTCCTTTCTTCCCATGATTTCCAATATTTCTGGGAGAAGGGGTGAAAAAGGATAGGAAAATACTGATACCCAGCAAAAATGAAGAAGAAGCTTTAGAAGCATTACCCTAAATGGGACCCAATCCATATGTTCTGACAACCATGAGTCCCTCTTGGATACAAAAGGGAAATAATATGTTTCCTAGAGCATTTTACACTCTATGATATTTGGAAAGGTCAGACTAATTCATATAAGAGCAACTTTTAAGTCAATGTTTGGCAATTCTGGGAGGAAAATAACATAAGCTTAGACATTTTTCACAACCAAACATCATGGACCCTTGGAAGGACCTCAAGATGTGTTCCCATTAATGTATAAGTTTAAAATAATCTCTAATACCTATGTGAAATGATGGATGTGTTAATTAGCTTGATTGTGGTAATCATTTCACAATGTTTATGTACATTAAAATACCATGTAGGGCTGGAATTGTAGCTCAGCGGTAGAGCGCTTGCCTCGCATGAGTGAGGCCCTGAGTTCGATCCTCAGCACCACATACAAAGCAATAAAATAAAGACATTGTGTCCATCAACAACTAAAAAAAATTAAAAAAAACACCATGTAGTGCATCTTCAATATATATGATGTTTTCTATTTTAAAAAATTTAACTGATACACAGAAATTATGCATATTTATGGGGTACAGTTTGATGCTTCAAAACATGTATTACATAAGGTTCAAATCAGAGTTTTACAATTTTTTTTTAAAAATATTTTTAGTTATAGATGAACACAATACCTTTATTTATTTTATGTGGTGCTGAGGATCCAATCCAGTGCCTCACACATGCGAGGCAAGTGTTCTACCACTGAGCCACAACCCCAGCCCACAATTTTTATTTGTCAATTATATCTTGATAAAGCTGGAAGAAAAGAATCTCTAAGAACTAGTAAAACTGCCAAAACTTATGCCCTATACAAATTACTCCAGCTATCAGTCCACTAATTTTCCAATGATCATTTTTCAATGGTCTTTCAAATTGTCCTATTACAAGGTATAGACACTTTTTTTAGGTGTATGGAATAATCCATTTCTTTCCAACAAATATTTTCCAATTATATTCCAAGTGCTATTCTAGGCATTATAGATATAGCAGAAACAAAACAGATCAACATCCCTGCTCTCATGAAACTTATATTCCATTGGGGCTATGTTAATAATCCTCACCATCACTGCATAGCAGTGCTTTGTTCAAGGATGCATACCACAAATATTGACTCAAAGAGGAGATGTTAAAGCAGAGACCTGAACAATGTAAGGAAGTAATCTGGCAAAAGAGTTTTCTAGGCAGGAGGAAAAGCAAGTACAAAAGTCTCTGCACAGGAGTGTTCAAGGAGTGGGTCAGTGGAACAGTAAGGAGGCTAGTATTTCTGGAAGTGCAAGGCAGCAAGGACATTGGATTACTATTTCTATTGAGTGCCTACCATATATTTTTCACTATCCTAAGCACCAGAAATATACCAGAAAGCAAAACAAATACAACCCCTGCCCTGCTGAAGTTTATGATCTAATAAAGGAGATAGACATTATTTTTTTAAAAGTGATATAGGCACTCTAATGGTCCAAGTTTAAAAGTGCTAGGAAGAAAAACTTGCACATGACATGAAAGAATAATATGAGGGCCTAATTCAGACCAGTAGATCAAGGAAGGCTTTTCAGCGTGAACTGAATACTGAATGAAGAATGAGCTAAACAGGTTAAGCAGACTGAAGGAAAGAAAGAACATTCCAGGCTGAAGGAACACTATGTTCAAAGTTCCATGTGGCAACAGGAAACACGGAAAGGAAGAAGGTCTGAAATCAAGATAGCATGGCTGAGTGTAGAGGATAATGTATGCATGTTTTGAGGTGGGACTGGAGATACAGTGGGAAACAAACTATGAAAGGTCATGTTAAGGGGTTTTGTTTTCTAAAAGCAATGGGAAACCACTGAGGAGTTTTAGGCACATGTAACACAATCCAATTGGCTTTCTGGAAAGGTCACTTTGCTTGTGATGTGGAGTAGGTTGAATGAAGATGGCAAATATTCATGAGAGAATATTGAGGTTGTCCAGGTAACAGATGTTGGTGGTTTGGACTATGGGGGTAGCAGTAGAGGCTACTATGCCTGGAGAGGGTGGGTGAATTCAGGATATCTTTGTGGCATAGAATTCACAGGACTTGCTGGTGATTTGTATGTGGGAATGAAAGGGAAGATGGCAAGAGGAATTAGCCATATTTTTATCTGGTACAGATGGGTGAATGGTGTTATTCTTCACTGAGATTAGGAGTTTATTAAAATTATGGACAGGGGCTGGGATTATAGCTCAGAAGTAGAGCACCTGCCTCATATGTGTCACTGGGTTCAATCCTCAGCACCACATAAAAATAAATAAATAAAATAAAGATATTGTGTCCATCTGCAACTAAAAAAATTTTTTAAAAATTATGGACAATAATTTACAGTGGAAGGTCATGAATTCCTTGTGTGTGTGTGTAAGCTTGGGTATTATTCTGTGTTCAAGTGGTTGAGAGTGCTGATATGGAAGATCACATAAATTTACATCTATTTCTTGTGAATTTTAGGCCCTCACACATCTCTATAATCTGGCTCCATATATTTTCCACCCAAGCCATTCCCTCCAGCAATGACCCCTAAATACATCCTAGGAAATTTCTGCTTTAATGTCTTTGCTCTTGCTCTTTCACTTGGTTAGGGTGCTTTCTTGTCTTATATGTAAAAACTCTTCCGGAATCTTTAATCTCTTTCCAGCTGAATTCTAATAGTATTTCTTGGCTGCAACATCATCTGACATTTATCAATCACAAATGTCATTGCTAATTTACAAATGGTCTGAGCTGCAAAGTTCATTTGTATGTCAGTTGTCTGAAGAACAGAATTAATTTTCCTATAGAAAATCTTTTATAAACGGTTGTTAGGTTCCAAGGCTATACCATAAACCCAATTTATTCTATAATGTGGCTGAAGTACAGAGACATTAGTGAGGAAAAGGGTAGAAAGTGATACTGTTAAATGAGTAAAGGGGAAACAATAAAATTGAATAGAAAACTATTTTATGTACTTAAGATGCTAGTGCTTGAGGAAAATCAGGTTTAATTAGAAGATGATGAAGAGGTAGAGGGAGAGTTTTGTAGAAATTCTGAAGAGGACTTCTGGAAAGTTTCAAGGGCCTTAGAGCTTGATGATGCCAGTTCTTTATTATATTTAATTTCACTTCAAAACTTATTAAAAAATTGTCCTTGTGGAGGTATATTCTAACACTACACTTATGTGTGCCCACTATGACTGGTGCTGCTTTATTTTTCAGTGTGGATTTTTTTCTTGGCTTACAAAATCAACAGATGCATATAGGATTTTTTAAAAGGGGCATTTTAGTCAGCTTTTTCTCTGCTGTGACTAAAAGACCCAACAATAACAATTTTAGAGGAGGAAATGTTTATTTTATCAGAGGATAATGTCTTCAGAGGTCTCAGTCCATAGACAGACGACTCCACTCCTCAGGGCTTGTAGTGAGTCAGAACATCATGGCAAAAGAGTGTGGTGAAAAGAAGCGGCTCATATGATGATCAGAGAACAGAGAGAAAGACTCCACTCACCAGATACAAAATATATACCCCAAAGGCACGGCCCTAAATGCCCAGCTCCTTCATCCACACACTACCCACCTTCAGTTACCACTCAGTTAAGTCCTGTGGGGATTAATTCACTGATTGGATTAAGGCTCTCACAACCCAATCGTTTCTCCTATAAACCTTCTTTTTTTTTTTTATAATGTCTTTATTTTATTGCTTTGTATGTGGTGCTGAGGAACGAACCCAGGGCCTCACGCATGCGAGGCAAACGCTCTACCGCTGAGCTACAATCCCAGCCCTCCTATAAACCTT
The DNA here is from genome assembly GCA_004024805.1 of Geosciurus inauris. Taxonomy (NCBI): domain Eukaryota; kingdom Metazoa; phylum Chordata; class Mammalia; order Rodentia; family Sciuridae; genus Geosciurus; species Geosciurus inauris. Next base: position 10,745 of record PVHX01025529.1, on the reverse strand, counting down.
CTTGCATTGTCTCACACATGAGCTTTTGGGGGACACTTCACATCCAAACCAAAACAAGGAGGTTACAAAATTTCTTTAGTCTGGACAACACCATTATACATATTCTATCTCTGATTCTTTTTATCTGCTCATGGTCATTCTCGGTGTTCCTGTCTCTGTCTCTGTCTGTCTGCTTCTCTCTCTCTCTCTCTCTCTCCTCTCAGGCAGTATTGTTTACTCTTGATTTTATGGTAACACAGCAATATGTCTCTTAGGAGTATGTAACTAAATAACCAGACCTATTGCTTGCATACTTGCTAGCTTCTGTTATCTGACATGCATACAGCCAACAGAATGGGATACTCAAGGCTTTCCTTCAGGTGTAGAGACTGAGAAACCAATTCCACAAGGTGAAGTCAACTTTTATTTCTTAATTATGCTGACCCTCAAATAGATTCTGGGTGATGAAGGATGGTTAGCGAGAAACTAAAACAAAAAGGGGACAGTCATGGGGATAGGGCCAACTCCCTGACATTGATATATACATAAAGGAATTTAAATCAGCTGCTCAGGAGTCAGAAAGTTTGTACAAGTGACATTACAGGCATAACTCACAAATAGATCCATTACTGAACCACCATTTAAAATTGTTGTTCTGAATGTTCACTCTGATTTGTGGATGCTAACCCACAACAAGAGAGGTAGAGGAGGGGAATAGTAGAAATCCATGGGACTAAACAAAGGGAAGTGAAGGGAGGGAGGGAGGGAGGGAGGAGCAGAATAGGAAAGACAGTGGAATTAAGTGGACATAACTTTCCTAGTCTTGTATTTGTATACACGACCATGGTAACTCCATTATCGTGTACCATTACAAGAGTGGGGACCTAAATAGAATAAATTATACTTTATGTATGGATAGTCTGCCAAAATACATCATACTGTCATGTATAACTAAAAATAAAAATATGAAAAAGAAAAAAAATGGTTCACTGCCATTTGCAATTATGTTGCTAAAATGTAATCTCTGTGATAGCAGAAACTTTATTTTGCTTGTGGCTACATCCTCATACCTGTAATAGGGCATAATACAGATAAAAACTCAAATATATTTAGAATAAATCAATGATAGATTACTAATTCTCTATTAAAACCAATGCTTTTTGCTTATAGTTCCCCTGGTGACTTAATAATTATGGCTCTTTCTGTCCAATTCCTCAGATACTGTCTACAGAATCATCTAAAACCTTTCCCAGCTTTGAATCGTTGAAGTAACTGTATCTGAACTGGCTATGTTTTAAATTCTTCATCATTGATTTTGGAATTCATGTCTTCCCCCAAAGCACTCATCTCTCAGTCACTTCCTTACCAGCCTTTCTGTTACAGATATTGGTCTTCACAAATGGATATTTGCTTGAATCAGAACACAATTACATATTGATTTCACTTTTGCAATTCTAGTACAAAATAAAAGGGAGACTATGTTCAAATCACAGTAGATTGAATAAAAAAAGGGAGCACAGGGGGCTGGGGCTGTAGCTCAGTGGTAGAGCACTTGCCTCACACATGTGAGGCACTGGGTTTGATCCCCAGCACCACATAAAAATAAACAAAATTAAAGTATTGTGTTCATCTACAACTAAAAAAATATTTAAAAAATAGAGCACAGCACATTTGCTGTGAAGAGTTTATGCAGAATCCAAAATCCACACTATCAAGGTATGAGATGGGAACCTACCACTAATATCCCTTTCTGTGTTTCTTTATCTCTTTTATCAATTAGGGTTTGACAGAGTTTTTCCAAAACTACAAATTTGGGAGTGATGGTCTATCCTGAAATTGTTAAAGCATTTCTTCTCTTATCTTATTATTTTAGATAATCTTAGTTTAAATATTGAAGTTGGCTTTGATTTTGCTTATTTATAATTTGTATGTGAGTAACAAATTGTGTTTATATATTGTTAAGACAAATATTTATAATCACATTGTGGATATCTGTTTATGTTATATTTCTGCATACTGAGGAAGAAACCATTCCTGGTTGACTGAATTTGAATAAGTTGCTTCACATTTAACCAACAGATTGAATAGAAATGGATTGTCACTGACTAATTGAATGAAATAACAGAAGAGGAAAAAAAATTTTTTTTGGTACCGGGGATTGAACTCAGGGGCACTCGACCACTGAGCCACATCCCCAGCCCTATTTTGTGTTTTATGTAGAGACAGGGTCTCACTGAGTTGCTTAGCACCTCGCTGTTGCTGAGGCTGGCTTTGAACTCACGATTCTCCTGTCTCAGCCTCCCAAAGTGCTGGGATTACAGGCGTGAGCTACCACGTTTGGCTGAGGAAAAAGTTTTAAATTTACTTCTCTTAAAAAAGAAAAAAGGATTTAATGAAAATACAGGGGAGAATATTATAATAGAGGAAAGGAATCAGTGAATGGAGGAGGGGAGGGTAAGAGGAGGAACTGGGGAATGAAAATTATGTTATGTGTATGTATAAATATATCACAATGAAACCTACTAGTCTCTAAAGTTACTATGTGCCAATAAAAATTTTTAAAAAACATCACCACAGTCAAAGTAGCAAACCTATCTTTTTAGCATTAGTAATTTTTAATGTTTGGATTTTTAAACTGTGTTTGAGTGCCATTTGAAGGATGCAAACATCAGAATGGTTATTGATTACCAAATAAATATCCTTGTATGGAAGATAGAAAACAATATAACAAATTGCTTATGAAAACCTCTTGTTATAGAGTGTCTTAATTGAAACCTGTTGTTATAGAGTCTTAATACCCTGTATATTACTTTAGTACCATTTATCACAATGTAATTATAGTTATTTGTAAAATAAATAAATAAGTGATAATGTCAAAAATAATCATTTACCAAGGTGTTCATCAACAGATGAATGTATGCAAAAGGAAGTATATATATACACTGGAATATTACTTAGCCATGAAAAGAATGAAATCCTGTTATTTGTGACAACATAGATGGAACTGGAAGACATTATGTTAAGTGAATTAATCCAGGAACACAGATACAAACACGACATCTTTTTGTTCATATATGGAAACCAAAAATGTTGATTTCTTAAGTTGAGAGTAGAATGGTGACCAATAGGCGCTGGGTAGGGTAGTGGAAAATGGACATAAAGAAAGGTTGGATTATAGCTACCAAAATACAGTTTTATGAAGCACATTGGTGGTATAGTGGTGAGCATAGCTGTCTTCCAAAATTCACTTTTATAGGAGAAATTAGTTCTAATGTGCTATAGCATAAGAGAGTAACCAGAGTGTACAATAATTTGTTAGATATTTCAAATGCACTAGAAGAGAAGGTTCTAAACAAATAGAAATGCTAAATGTTTGTGGAGATGTAATCACCCTAATTTGATCATTGCACATTATATACATGTATGAAATTATTATACTGCACCCCATAAGTACATTAATATGGTATCAATTAAAATACAAAAATCCCCATTGGAGCTGAAAACAATCACTTTTTGTCAAACAAGTAAATCTGAAGAAAGCCCTTTTCTTTCTATTTTAGGCTGAAGTAGCAATTTCCAATTCTTACTGCTTTTGTGACAAGTGATAAGAAAATGAGTTTTTGTGTCCAGTGCCTCTTCTTCATTGTATTGTTGCTATAAAGCATCTGGGTGCCAACTGGGATGTCTTCTCACAGAGAGAAGAAGGGATTCTTGTCTGATAGATAATGGGCAGCTAGCATCTTGATTTGTTTATTTGGGAAATTGAAGTTTGGCTCCTTTACCTGCATACCTCTTGCCAAAGAAAGAAATTTAGGAACAGTATGAGAGGCCAGGGTTCTGTTAGATATTTAATTGTCTGCATCAGATTTTTCCTCCAAAGCAGGGTTTCAACTGTTTCCAGAAATGTCCAGCTATTCCTTGCCCAAGCTCCCACACCTTTCAGTCTCTTTTACTTTTGTGTACTTTTCTATATTGTTGAATTTATTCCCATGATTCTCTCCATTCTCTTCCAAATCTCCAAATAGTTTGAGGTGCCTTTATTTAAACTCTAACAACAGTCCAGACTCCTGTGAGTCAGGAAGATACATTACCAGTACTGCACTTGTTCACTAAAAAATATACAGTCTTCATTAGAGAGAGTCAGCAAAGAGAATATGTGGGCAGTCATTTATTGGGCTGATCACTCAACCCTCTGGCCAAAGCTATACCCAAATCACCCCAGGAATGCTCATATTTTTAATTATAAAAATATTTTTTTCTAAGAATAAATGTAATTGCTGATCCTTCTAGAAGAAAAGACACTAGGAATTACAAAATAAAAGAACAACAAAAAACAAAAAAACAGAGGATAATCCATACGGCTTCAACATAGCACAGTATCTTCCTTTTGATCTTTTCTGGATACAATATCCTGTATCAGCTGCTGTGAAACATAGTAGCTTAAAACAAGAATGGTTTATTATTTCTCATGATTCTGTGTGTTGATGTGGAAATTTTGCTTCCTGTACTGAGCTGAGGTTCTGAGATGGCTGAAAGGTCCAAAATGGTCTCATTCACATGGCTGCAAGTTTGTGCTGGCTGCTTGCTAGGAGCTTAGCTGGGACTGTTGGCTCAAAGCTTAGTTTTCTTTCATGTGGGCTCTTTATGTGGTTTCCTGGGATTCATCACAGAGACACAGTAAGGTTCAAGAAGTTGTGTATTAAGTGGTGAATTCAGAAAATTAAGATGTTTTAAGACCCAACTTAATAAGTTACACAGCATCATTGCTGCAACTTCTGTTGGTGAAAATGAGTCACAGGGCCAACCCAAAGTCAGTGTGGGAGAGAACTACACAAAGATGTGATACCTTCCACAGAAACTTTGCTTACCTCTGATGCCACCAATCTTTGCCCTTCTGAAGTCATAAATGGGCAGATTTGTGGAATAGGGATGATGGTAGTGGTTGTGTGTGTGTGTGTTTGTGTGTGTGTGTGTGTGTCAGATTGAGGGAATCAGTTGTATACGCAGCTGAGTTCCCCAGGGTTGAATGACTCTATTTATAGTTTTTGCCCTATTTCTAAGTAACTGACCTTTGAAAAGATTAATGAAAATCTAGATCTGAGCTTAAATATCACTTTCTCAAAGAAGTCTTAACTGCACACTCTGCACCTTCCCTAGTTTAAGTTCCCCTAAGTTATGATTTATTGTTTTATTTTTTATGATTTACTTTACATATATTCACATGATTATTTGTCTTAGGATTTTGTTTTCACAATTCATGAGACACATAAAGGCAGGGACCTAGTGTGTATTGTTCACAATACCACCTAGCACAAAGCCTGGAAGAGAATAGGTTCTTGCCAAGTATTTGTTGAGTAAATACCTTCAGTGACTGAAAGGGAACTGAATGTCTTCCTCAACATTTTTTCACTCACACATGTGCCACCACAGTAATCTAGTCCTGACTCATAAATAACAAATTTTTTAATAATTGTTTCCCCACTTTGGGAAATAAGGAAGTGCAGGGGATTTCAATCAAACTCAGTCTTAATTCTGATTTATATAAGACAAGACCATTTTCAGGTTCTATATTGGAAACATCCACTTCAACTTTGAGCTTCACACTTCTATTTACAATGGCCTCAAATCTCCACCTAGATATCTCATGTTCACATTATAACCAATACTATTTTAGCACTTGAGACATAATCACATTAGTTTTCCATACTTTGACATCAATACTCTTGTGTATCCAGTTATCCCCAATTACCTTTGCCCCTTTGCTCAGCCCCTCTTTTCCATATCCAGCCAATCACCAAGGCCTATTCTCTCTTCTATTTGCTATTCCTACAGCTGCTACCATAGGTGGAATCTTTTATTTTATATATGTACAAAGTTGACAGTGTCATTCATTCATTCATTCATTCATTCTTTCATTCTTCATTCATTCATTCATTTTTCAAGTTTAACAAACATTCACTGAGTGTCTACTATATGCCAGAGTGAAATACAAACATGTTTGTATTTCAAATCCTTGGTACCTGTCCCCTCAAAAACGAGATCATGAGAAGATGAAGTAAATAGTAGTATAGAAACTGAATATAGAGGACATAGTGGAAGAGTAACAAGGAGAAAAGTACTGAAAAGAGAGACTAGGTAATATGAGGATTAAAATAGGATTTGCCAATTTGGTAACACTATAAAAAGTGATATCATGTAGTGTAGAGACTGAATCCAGATTTCAGTGTGGGAGGTGAGGAAGTAGAGACAACACAGACAAATATTTACAGATTCCTAGAATAAAGAATATGAGCTAGAATGGTATTTAAAGGGGAAAGCATGAATGAAATTGACTTTTTTTTATTTGATATGGGTTTTTGGTAGATGAGACTTCAGGGTATGTATTCTCTGAGAAGAAAAAGTCCATGGAAACAGAGAGATTGAACTTACATTGGAAAGACAGGAGATAGTTGCTGGAGAGAGATGCCAAGGAAGTGGGAAGAAATGGATAGAATGGAGCCCAAGGGGACAGTGCTGCAGATATCCCTCACTCCCAGACTAAAGTAGTTGTGAGGGTGATATTAAAATCAAAGCACCCTATGTTCAAATCCCAACTGTGCCACTTGCAGTCTGAGAGAACCTGACAAACACTTAACCACTCCAGACCTCAATTTTCTGAGTTATGAATTAAGGATAATGAAACCTTTCTCACAGCATTATTGTAAGGATTATATGAGATAGTAAGTGCTCAGAATGGCCGCTATTATTACTAATGATAATAAGACCGGGCATGTTGGAAATAAATTTGGCAGTAAAGAGCTAAGAATTGAAAGCATTCTTACCCAAGTCCACTGTCTTTCTCAATAAAGATCTGCGGTTGAAAGTGCCACCAATGGGGGTAGTTGAGGGGCTGAAGAAAAGGATTAAAATGCTTGGAACCTGCTGAGAAGAAGTAGAGAGGGAGGTGCTGAGGAACAAAAAGATTGCTGAGCAGCATTAAGGGCCCTGACTTGACTTCCATACTTCAGTCTCTTGCCCTCAAATCCATCTTGCACAGTAGCACTTGATTAATATTCTCAAAAAGACACATTCATCATGTCGTTCCAATATATGTCTGCTGAACAAAGTTCATGCTTCACTGTTTGGCATTTCAGGTCATCTGTATTCAGATGTCTTCCTACTATGGTGCTTTCTGCAAGTCCACAAACCAACTAGAATGTTCACTGTTCTCTGTATATCTTCTGTCTCTGAAATTCTGCATCTTTGCTTATACTATTTCTCATATCCTTAAATTATGTTCATTTCAGAAGTTTATAACGTACAGGTTTCAGAGTCCTAAGGAACTGGTTTCCATTTTGATCTCTGCTACTCACCAGCCATATGTTCTTGGGCAAGGTGATTTGCTTCTCCGCGCCTCTTTTTCCTGATGTATAAAATAAGTTGTCTTAGTTCATTTTGTGCTGCTATAGAGGAATACTTGAGACCAGGTAATTTATAATGAGCAGAAAGTTATTTCCTCAAAGTTCTGAAGAATGCAAAGTCAAAGTTCAAAGGTCTTGCTGGCTTTATTGTCAAAGTTCAAAGGTCTGGCTTTTACTGGGTCTGGCTAGGGCTTTATCAACAGATCATCATGTGGCAAAAGAGAGAGAGGCAAAGAGTGCCAAACTTGTCCTTTTATAAGAAACCCATTCCTATAATAGCTCTGATCCATTGGTATGCTATTGGAATATGATACCTTAGGAGATGGGCCCTGAGTATCTTGCCTCATAAAGGTGTCATGTCTCAATAACATCCCAATGGCAGTTAAATTTCAGTGTGAGTTTTGGAGGGGAAAAACCACATTCAAACCATAGCATTGTATTCCTTGTCCCTTGATACTTATTTCCTTTTCATATGCAAAATGTGTTCTTTCCATCAAAAAGCCCCCCCCCACATCTTAAATTGTTTCAGCATCAACTTCTAAGTCCAAAGTTCAGAGTCTCATCTAAATCAAAGCACATGTGGATGACACTGAAGCTATGAGCCTGTGAAATTAATAAGTTATTATCAAAATACAATGATATGGCAGGCATTTTCAAATGAGTAACATGTTCCAAGTAAGCCTGAAATCCAATAGAGAAGACAATATAAAGTCTTAAAACTGGAGAATAATTTTTTGACTCTATGTCCCAGGCTTTGGGCATGCTAGAAGCAGGACAGAGTCCACAAGGCCTCAGGTAGTACTGCTCTTGACTTTGTTGGGCTCAGCCCATACAGCAGCTCTCCTAGGTTGAGGTCTCATGGCTGCTACTCTCCCAGGTTGACATTGAACATCAGCATCACTACAGTTCTGGGGTCTCTGGGGAGGTTCTGCCCTGTGACTTTACTAGGCATTTCCCTAGTGGAATGTCTTTGCGGGGCTGTACCCCAGTGATAGGTTTTTGTATGGGTTCCCAGACTGTCTGAAACCTCCTCAGAAATTTAGGTGGAGTAGTCACATCTCCATAGCTTGAGAACTCTCTACACCTGCAGAATTAGCACTACATGAATGCCTCACAGGCTTTCTTCTTTTACCCTCTGGAGGGGCAGCCTGAGCCATATCTAGGTCAGCTTGAGTCAGGGCAGGGGTGCTACATTGAAATATGAGGAGTAGAGTCCCCAGGTGGCTCTGGGCTTAGAGCCAGTGGAGGGCATCCAGGGCTTATCCCCTAAAACCACGCTATCTTCCTAGAGCTCTGGGCCTCTGAGGGGAGGGACAACTTGGATGATCTCTGAAATGCTTTTGGGGCCTTTCTTTCATTATCTTGATGGCTTCCTTTTATCCATATTAATCTTATCAAAGTGTTATTTGACCACACCCTTAGCATTCGATTGAATATACTTTCTATTCTTTATATAGCCAAGCTGGGCATGTTCCAAAATTTTATGCTCTGTTTCCCTTTTAATTATAAGTTCCATCTTTAAATCATTTATCTCTTCTATCATTTTGCTGTATACAGTTATAAAAGCTACAAAGCTCCTGCAATAATTTGCTTAGAAATCCCTTCTTCTGCCAGACATCTTAGTACATTGATCTTAAATTCTAACTTCCATAAAGCCCTTGGGGGTGGACACAATTTAGCCCAGTTCTGTGCCACTTATAACAAGGATGGTCCTTTCTCCAGTCCAGTAAGATATTCCTCATTTTCGTCTCAGACCTTATCAAACAGTCTTTACTGTACATTATTCTACTAACATTTTGGACATGACCACTTAAATAATCTCCAAGAAGTTTCAGACTTTTCCTATAGATTTTTCTTCTGTACCCTTACTATAGTTATCCTTAATGCTCTGTTCATGGCAGTATAGGCCTTTCCTACCTTTTCTCTCAAAACTCTTCTAGTCTATACCTATTATTCAGTTCCAAAGCTGCTTCCACATTTTTGGATATTTGCTATAGCAATCGCCCCACTTCTTAGTACTATTTTTTTTTATTTTAATCTCTTTTGTACTGCTCTAACAGGTTGTTTTATTTTGGATAATTTCAAGTAAACAGAAGTTTATTTCCTAACAGTTCTGGAGGATGAAAAGTTGAAGATTGAGGGATTGGTTTCCAGCAAGAGCCTTTTTACTATGTCATCTTATGGCAGAATGTGGAAGAACAAAAGAAGATGAGAGTATAGATGATGAAAATTTGTGGGCCCTTTTAGAAGGAACACACTCCCTTCATAGTGAACCCATTCCCATAACAATAACATTAACCCATTCATAAGGATGGAGCCCTCATGGCCTAATCACCTTGTAAATGTCCTGCATCCCAATAACATCACAAGAGCAATTAAATTCCAAGGTGAATTTTGGATAGGACAACCTATACTAACACCATACCTTAAGGATAATAACAATACATATCGTGCAGTGCTACTGAGAGGATTTCAATAGCAGATTAAAAAAGAAAGAGAAAAGCAATATAAGAGCACACAATACATAATAGAAATTTAGTGTGAACTTCAATCATTTGTTTATTAAACATTTATAGAACACCTGTTATATGCTAGGCATTTGCTAGACCTCATGGATATAGAGATGAACAATACACTTGGAACTTCAGAGGTCTTTTGAAAAAGAAAATGCGTAACAGTACAGGGATGTCAAGGATGGCCTTGGTAAGAAGTTAGTATCATAAATGTGCCTTGAAAATTTTTCAGATATTGCCAGGCAGTCAAGAGATGTAAGTGGCATACTCTTAGCTATTCAAAATGCTTTTGAAAAGATGAGGAAGTAAACAAAAGCCTGAGTTCATTGGCTGAGTAATACAAAGAGGTGGAGTATGAGTTAGATGTGTTATTATAAAAAAGGAAAATCTAATCTGAAGCAGAAAAGTTGTTTATTATGCATGCTGCTATCATGTATACCTAAGTAGAATAAATAAATAAATAAAATTAAGAAAAAAAAACGTATTGAGTAGTTTGGGATACATGATTGGAAGAATGGAGGATGGCAAGAATTTGTAAGAAATGCACCCTGATAAGTGTTCAGAGACCAAGTCATGAAGAGATTTATAGGATATAGGAAATTTGAACACTATCCTGTTGGTGATAAGGAGCCATCACAAGATTTTGACAAAAGTAGTGACAATGTCATTTAGGTATTATAGGTACATCATTCTGGCTGTTATGGGAAAGATATGGAAGTGACATGGCTAGACAGGAACATGGGGACTACTAGGTTAAGGGCAGAGACAAAGGTTGTTGAATTATAGCATGGGCAGGAAGAATAAAGACAAAAAAGATGAATTTGAGAGATGTTCAGGGATAAACTGTTAACTT
>PVHX01025528.1:0-12472 GCA_004024805.1 Geosciurus inauris | reverse complement strand
ATGTTATATAAATATAACACACAATGAACATCTAGACTAAAAGCATTAAAAAGTCATTTCATAATGATTCATTAAGAAGCAATAGCAGGGAGACTGAAGGTGGTAGATTAGGGGAAGAATGCACTTCCCAGCACTTCTTCAGCACCAGATTTACAAAGCCAGAAGACTGCTCCTCAATGAGGAGGGTAACCAATGGAATCCCCCTGAACTTAATACTGGCCTGTAAAAGAAACTATAGAGACCCAGAAATATCAGAACCTTGAACATAACATGAGAAATAATATGTTAGAAATACTCCAGTTTGACTGCCAGTGGCAGAAGCCATGGAGGCTGAAGGTAAGGGGGTAGCACAGGCAGAAAAAGGACACAGCATAGCCAGCAGATAAAGATATAAAAAATAATTTTAAAAAAATTATCATGGGGTTAAAGAAGAACACTGATTTATTTTTGTACCAGGGATTGAAGCCAGATATTCTCCACCACTGAGCCACATCCTGTTCTTTTTATTTTGAGACAGGTTCTCACTAAGTTGTTCAATTTTCCATCTCTCTGGTTGCAAACAAGATAGAGTCACACCATTCGTGTCTTCATACATGTACCTAAGGTAGGGATGTCCATCTCATTCCATTTTTGCTACTCCCATTCCGCCTCCCCTCTCCACCTCCCCCCTGCTCCATACAAAGTTCCTCCATTCCTCCCATGTTCCCCACCCCCCTTATGTATCAGCATCCACTAATCAGAGAGAACATTCAACTTTTGGTTTTGGGGGACTGGCTTACTTCACTTAGCATGATGTTCTCCTGCATAAGGACTTGCTAAATTACTGAGGATGGCTTTTGAACTTGCCATCCTCCGGCCTCAGCCTCCCAAGCCACTGGGATTATAGGCTTGTGCCCACCACGACCAGATGGAAGCCTGATCTTAACTGACAAAGAGTTGGTGGGGAAAGCAGTTCAGTTAAAACTACTCAAAAAGCATTCACCCCTGGAACAGATAGTTTAGCAGGAAGCTGGATTGCTGGAACACAAAACATTTTTGGGTGCTGAAACAGGAACCATTTATAAGCACTGCACATTAACCAGCAGAAACGTAAGATTGGAAACTAATAAAGGAAGTTGCCAGCAGTCACCTATTATGATTCCAAGAGTGTGCCTAAACCATAGTGACTGAAAGAGGAAGAAAGAAAATTGTATGTGGACCATATAGGTTCCAGATACTAAGGAGAGAAAGCTCCCTTTGTTGCTGAAGCCCCATCAGAGCTATTGGAAAGATACCTATAGTGGTAACACAGTAACATCTGTACTCCAGGATGAACACCCAGTAATTCATATCCATCACAATGAAGGTGAAACCAGTGCAGATTTAGTCCACATCCTTTAAAAGTTGATTTTACTGGAGGTCCTAAAGATCCAGATGTCCTGTAGAGACCAGTATCTCTCTGACAATAGGGGACATGGATGAAATCTCAAATACCCACCAACATAGTTCAAAAATTTACCCAAAACTAAAACTCAAGTAGTGGAACTTCCATTTAGAACTCTACATCACCCCTGCTAAAGGAATACACAATTTGTCAGCACTCCCCAGTCTATTCTTCCCTATACTGGGGGACTACAAGTTGAGACTACTACAAAAATCCTTGGCTCTTAACCACAAGGGCTAGCAACTACATGAGCAAAACAAAGACACTGGACTTTAAAAACAACCAATATATTATTATTAATAATATATATTATATTACTTCCACTTTAATTGCTTAATTCTGTGCCCAGTTATTAATTAGCTTTGGTTAAAGGCTAAATAATAAAAATTTAAAAATAACAATAAAGATGGGGTATAATTATAAGTGAGTTTGAGTTGTTTTGATCTTACATTTGCTTATTTGTTTGCATCTTGGTTTTTGTCCCTCTTATTGCCCATTCATCAATCTCTTTTCTGACTAACAAATTTTCCTGTTTCCTCTCCCTCTCTTTTGGTTTTTTCAACACTTTTAGTTTTATATCCCTCCTTCTTTACAACCAGTCTTTGCTATTTATCTCTTGCTTCTTTTATGCTCACTATTTTTTAACTATTTCAAATTTTCTCTTGCCTTACTATACTATTTTCTCTTACCACAAGAAACTGTAATCTCACTAAATAATAGAAATATATAGATTATGTAACTTCTATCTCATTATAAGGAGTGTATGCCATAGACAGGCCTGGACATGCCAGGGACTCACTAAGTTGCTTGCCATAAGAAACAGCAGCCATTTACATGCTTAGTCATACCTGCTTGTAATCAATAAGGGGATGTAAGAAGCACCTAACCAAAGGCATGATTAGCAATGACTGGTTACACTTGATAGGGAGCACAACTCCATGCACATGCACAAAGAATATGCCCAGTTGCAATTATACTATCTCACTGTACATAACCAATGGACATTGACTTTTACTGGGTGTAACTAATCACCAGCTCACACCACCAACTTGGAACTGCATTTGAACTGTATGTCCTGCCACATTATATGGGCTTTGCTTCAAGGATATCAGTGAGACTGGCCAACTTGCTATTCATCCCTGGATCAACTCCACCATTCCCTGACATCCAGACATCAGCTGAAGAGAACCAGCAGACAAAGGCAATGTCTGCTCTTTGGCTAAGAGAAGTCACCTGGCATAGGAGGTATTTTGGGGCTTGTGGTTGCCCTAGGATTGTTTGAATTGCTGGTAGTGTTTAGTTGCCCTAGGATAGTGTAACCTACCTATAGTGTTTAATTAGTGCACATTGAATGCTAGTTGGGGTGCTCCAGCATACCCAATACATTTTGCATTAATTAATTCTATCTGATGATTGTTGTGATTGAACATACACTTGCATTTAAAGACAATCCGCCGCCGGGTGCGGTGGCTCATGCTTGTAATCCCAGCACTTAGGGAGGCTGAGACAGGAGAATCGCGAGTTCAAAGCCAGCCTCAGCAATGGCAAGGCACTAAGCAACTCAGTGAGACCCTGTCTCCACATAAAACACAAAATAGAGCTGGGGACCTGGCTCAGGGGTCGAGTGCCCCTGAGTTCAATCCCTGGTACCAAAAAAAAAAGACAATCCGCCTCTGAGTAATTATTAATTGCACATGCCACTCATGACACCCTATTTTTGTGAATGGAAATGTTTACTCTGTACCATGATATATTGGATACTTATAAATTGCTTTTAATCTTACAGGAGCTCACAACATGAAACGGCCTTGAGCCTCAGAGAAGACTGTACTTGAACTTTGAGCAATCTCAGAACTGTTGACTATAGAGACATTTGGAAATGGAAAAAAATATATTTTGCATTGTTGAGATGTTTGTGAGCTTTGGGGGGCCAGGGGCAGAATGTTATGGTTTAGATATGAGGTGTCTACAAAAGCTTACATGTGAGACAATTCAAGAAGGTTTGGAGGAGAAATGATTGTGTATAGCCTTAACACAATCAGTAAATTAATCCCCCAATAGGGATTAACTGAGTGGTAAGTGAAGGCAAGTAGGGTGTGGCTGGAGGAGGTAGTTCATTAGGGGCATGGCTTTGGGGTATATATTTTGTATCTGGTGAGTGGAGTCTCTCTCTGCTCTCTGATCATCATGTGAGTTGCTTCCTTCTGCCACACTCTTCCACCATGATGGTTTGCCTCACCTTAAAGCTCTAGGAATGGAGCTAGCCTTTTATGGACTTTTATGGCCTTTTATGGACTCACTTTTGAAACTGTGAGCCCTCAAATGAACTTTTTCTCTTCTATAGTTGGTCTGATTGGGTCCTCTTAGGTACAACCACTATGGAAAGTAGTATGGAGACTCCTCAGAAAACTTGGAATGGAACCATCATTTCACCCAGTTATCCCACTCCTTGGTTTATACCCAAAGGACTTAAAACCAGCATACTACAGTGATGCAGCCACATCAATGTTTATAGCAACTCAATTCATAATAGGTAAACTAAGAAACCAAACTATTGCCCTTCAACAGATGAATGTATCAAGAAAATGTGGTATATAAACATATTACTCAGTCATAAATAAGAACGAAATTATGGTATTTGCCAGTAAATGGATGGAGCTGGAGAATATCATGCTAAGTGAAATAAGCCAATCTCAAAGATCCAAAGTTTGAATGTTTTCTCTGTTATGTAGATACTAAATCACAGTAAGGGGGGTTAGGGAAGAACAGAGGTATTTTGGATTAGACAGATTGGAGTGAAGGCAAGGGAGGGAGTATGGGGGTAGGAAAGATAGTAGAATGAATCAGACATTATTAGCCTATGTTCATATATGATTACATGACCTGTGTAACACTACACCATGTAAAACCAGAAGAATGTGAAGTTATATTCCATTGATGTATGATGTGTCAAAATGCATTCTACCATCATGAATAACTAATTAGAACAAATAAAAAAAGAGAAAAGTATCAAAACAAAAAAAGATAAATATACAAAAAGAACACCATATAAAAGAGAAAAAAATCCATCTCAATTGATGTTCAAATCCAAGAACTCTGAAAACCTGAGGAAATAGGTGAATGAATCTCTCCCTAAATTTTCTAATCCCACAATAAAGGATCCCACAAATATATAAGTGGAAGTAATTCCACGAATGATGATAAAAAGCTGAATATTAAAATGTTCAATGAACTAAAAGAAGGTTTAAGGAATGAATTAAGAGAGCAAATACAAGAGATGAAAGACCATTTCCATAAATAAATGGAGATATTGACAAGAAACTAATCAGCATTCCTGGAAATGAAAGACACAATTAATCAAATGAAAAATTCACTTGAAAGCATTACAAACAGATTAGATTCTATATAAAATAGTAATTCAGTGTATGAATACAAATAATATGCAATAAAGGAAAAAATAAAACACCATAATAATAATATATAAGAATTCTGGTACAGCATCAAGAGAATATACCTGAGATTCATTTTGGTAGAAGAGAACTTGGAGATACAGAATAAAAGCATCAAGAACATTTTCAATGACATAGTAACATAAAACTTTCCCTGTATCAGAAATGAGATAGATATCAACATACGGGACGTGTACAAAACCCCAAGTAGATAAGGAGAGAAACTCTCCAAGCCACATCAAAATCAAAATTTCTAACACAGAAAACAAGGGAAAATATTAACAGCTGTAAGAGAAAAATATCAGGTCAAATTTGAGGCAAACAAATAAGGCTTACCTCTGACTTCTCAAGTCAGACCCCCAAAACAGGCAGGACCTGAAATGAGATATTCCAATCTCTAAAAGAAAACAATTGCCAGCCAAGATTACTACATCCATCAAAGCCCTCTTTCAAAATCTATGAAGAAATAGAAACTTTACATGACAAGTAGAATGTAAAAGAATTCATGACTACTAAGCCAGCACTACAAAGAATGCCAAAAGATAAAATGCACACAGAGGAACTCAAAAACAAACCCCAAAGCTCTCAAATAAATGAAGATCACTAGAAGAGTAACCAACTAAATTAAAATTCAGACAGGATTAAACATAGCAAACAAATCCAAGTAGCAGGAAACTACAAATGCTTATCCATAATAACACTGAACCTAAACTTCCCAATTAATATATAGATCAGGAGAAAGAATCAAAAATCAAGTTTCAAATATATGCTGTTTACAAGAGACTCACCTTATGGTCAAAGATACTGATAGGTTGAAAGTAAAAGATGGAAAAAATGCTCCATGCAAATGGAGTCCTACAACAAGCAGGAATTATTCTTATATCTGACAATACAAATTTCAAGCAAAAATTAATCAGAAGAGACAAAGAAGGCCACTACATCCTAGTAAAGTGGGAAATCCCACAAGAAGATATATCTATAGTAAATATACATGCCCCAATTGTCAGTGCTTCTAATTTCATAAAAAAGTTACTTCTTGACATTAAATCCCAGATGTTCCCACAAAACAATAATACAAGGTGATTTCAGCACATCATTATCACCAATAGACAGGTCATCCAATCATGAAATCAATACAGATATTACTAACATAAATAATAGTATAAATCATATGGACCAAATAGATATCTATAGAATGTTTCACCCCAAAACAGTTGCATTTACTTCCTTTTCAGCAGTTAATGGAACCTTTTCCTAAGGAGTCCATATTCCAAGTCACAATGTAAGTCTTACCAAATACAAAAAAAAATGATATAATCCCCATACATCCTATCAGATCATAATGGAAGGAAACTAGATGTCAACAGCAAGAAAAATAATAGAAAACACATAAACACATGGAAATCAAACAATACTCTTCTAAATGAAGAATTCATCATAGAACTAATGAAAGGAGAAACCAAGAAATTCTTAGAAATGAATGAGAACTTTTGATACAATATATCAAAATCCCTGGGACAGTATTAAAGCAGAAGTTCTAAGAGGAAAATATATACCATTGAGTTCCTACATTAAAAAAAAATAGTGACCCCAAAAAAGCTAATGCTCCACCTCAAGGCCTTATGAAAGGAAGAACAAACTAATTCCAAAATCAGTATAAGATAGGAAATAATAAAGATCAGAGCCAAAATTAATGGAATTGATAATAAAAATACAATATGCAGGATCAAAGAAACAAAGAGTTGGTTCTTCATAAAGATAAATAAGATTGATAAATCCTTAAAAAAACTAACCAAAAAAAAAGAAAGTTCAGATCCAAGGCAATAAAATTAGAGCTGAACAGGAGATATCATCACAGATACTTCTGAAATCCAGAGGATCATTAGAAAATATTTTGAAAATTTATACTTCAATAAACTGAAAAATCTAGAAGACTTTGACAAATTTCTAGACATGCATATTCTCCCCAAATTTAACCAGGAAGATATAGAAAAACTAAACAGACCAATACCAAGTAATGAAACTGAAACAGCAATTAAAAGTCTTCCAACAAAGAAAAGCCCAGGACCAGATGCATTCTCAATTGAGTTCTACCAGACGTTTAAAGAAGAACTAACACTAGTCTTTCTCAAATTATTCCATGAAATTTGAAGGGAGGGAATA
The DNA here is from genome assembly GCA_004024805.1 of Geosciurus inauris. Taxonomy (NCBI): domain Eukaryota; kingdom Metazoa; phylum Chordata; class Mammalia; order Rodentia; family Sciuridae; genus Geosciurus; species Geosciurus inauris. The sequence continues at coordinate 5,437 of PVHX01025528.1, read as the reverse complement.
CTCCCAAATATATTCTATGAAGCCAGTATAACCTTGATATCAAAACCAAACAAACACACATCAAAGAAAGAAAAGTGCAAACCAATATTCCTGATGAACATAGACATAAATATCCTTAATAAAATATTAGCAAACAGCATTCAAAAACACATTGAGAAGATAATATACCATAATCAAATGGGTTTCATCCAAGGGATGCAAGTTTGGCTTAACATATACAAATCAATAAATATAATTCACCACTGAAATAGAATTAAAAACAAGAATCATATAAGCATTTCAATAGATGCAGAAAAGACCTTTGACAAAATCCAGCACCCATTTGTGTTAAGTATACTGGAGAAACTAGGGATAGAAGAAACTTACCTCAACATTATAAAAGTTGTATATGGCAAATTCAAACCCAGCATCATACTGAATGGAGAAAAACTGAAAGCATTTTTTCTAAGATCAGGAATAATACAAGGATATTGATTCCTCACCACTTCCATTTAATATAGTTCTTGAAACTCTGGTCAAAATAATCAGTCAAGACAAGGAAATTAATAGGTTATAAATAGGAAAAGAAGTCAAATGATCTCTGTTTGCCAATGACATGACCCTGTATCTAAAACAACTGAAAAAGTCCACTAGAAACTTCTAGAGCTGATAAATGAATTCAGAAAAGAAGCAGGATACAAAATCAACACTCATAAATTTAAAAAAAAACTTTCCTGCACTCCAACAGCTATTCTGCTGAGAAATAAATCAGGAAAAGCATCCCTGTCACAATCACCTCAAAAAATTGGGGAATTAATCTATCCAAGGAGGTGAAAAGATTTCTACAATGAAAATCATAAAATGCTGAAGAAAGAAATTGAAGAATGCCTTAGAAGATGGAAAGACTTTCCATTTTCTTAAATAGGCAGAATTAATATTATCATATTACCAAAAGCAATATACAGATTTAATACAGTTCCCCTCAAATTACCAATGACATTCTTCACAGAAATAGAAAAAATAGTCCTTAAATTCATCTGGAGGAATAAGAGGCTGAGAATATCCAAAGCTATCCTGAGCAAGAAAAGCAATACAGGAGGCCACACAGTACTTGATGTAAAATTAAATTATACTACAGGGCTGCAGTTAAAAAAAACAGCATTGTATATTTGTATCAAAATGGACATGAAGGCCAATGGAATAGAACAGAGATGAACCTACATACTTATAGCCATCTGATACTTGACAAAGTTCCCAAAAATATATGTTGGAGAAAAAAAATTAACTTTATATCAAATGGTGCTGGAAAAATTGTACATTCTTATGCAGAAGACTGATATTAGATATCCCTATCTCTCATCCTGCACAAAAGTCAAATCAAAATGGACCAAAGACTTAAGAATTAGACTAGAAAACTTGCAACTGCTAAAAGACATAAGGTCAACACTCCATCATATAGTTGCAGTCACCAAATTCCTTAACAAAACCCCTAAAGCTCAAGAAATAATACCAAACATCAATAAGTGTAATGCCATTAAATTAACAAACTTCTATATAGCAAAGTAAATTATTAAGAGTGTGAAGAGAGAACCTACAAAATGGGAGGAAATCTTTGCCAGTTGCTCTTCTGACCAGAGATTAATATCCAGCATACATACAGAACTCAAAAAGCTTAACAGTGAAAACATATAACTCAATCAACAATTGGACAAAAAGAACTAAACAGAAACTTCTTGAAAGAGGAAACACAAATGGCCAAGAAATTTATGAAAAAAATGGACATCTCTAGCAATCAGGAAATGCAAATAAAAGCAACGTGAATATTTCATATCAGTACAGTTGAAAAGGAAATTATCAAGAACACAAATAATAATAATTGTTAGTGAGGATATTGGGAAAGAAGTACACTCATACATTGTTGGTGGGACTACAAATTAATACACTCTGTCAAGAAGTATGGATGTTCCTCAAAAACTATGAATAGAACCACCATATATAGCCCAGCTAGCCCACTCTTTTAGTTCTTTTATCCAAAAGAATTAAAATCAGTATACTATAGCAATATAGCCACTTCAATGTTTATAAGAGCACAATTCATAATAGCCAAATTATGGAATCAGCTCAAAAGAATCTCAGTAGAAAAATGGATCAAGAAAATGTGTTGTATGTACACAGTGAAGTCTTATATAGTCATAAAAAAAACTGAAATAATGACATTTGCCAGGAAATGGATGGGAATGGAGAAATCATGCTAAGTGAAATAATCCAGACAGAAAATCAAGGGTCAAATGTATCTGTCATATGTGGAAGCTAGAACAATAAGGCAGGGAAGGAATTATAAAGATGTAGGAGCATCTCCATACCTTCCAACCCCTCCCTTCCATCCTTTCCCATTCTATGCTAATAGACTGTGCTCTTGCCAAAGAGCACCCATTTGTTTGTGACCTTTGGATCTGATTGGTCCAAGAGTGCATTTAAGCATCTGTAGTTTCTAGAATAAAGTGGTATTCTTTGCTTCTCCTTGCCCTGGCTGTATCCCCTTTTGTCCCGGGTATTTCTGCATCTCGCTGGGGCGAAGCAAATTTTTACCTACACCCCGGGGCCTGAGAAGATTGGCTCCGCGAATCGCCACCGTCCAGAGGGACTCCATATCGTCTAACCTGGGGACACTTTCTGCATCTCTCTTGGACTCCAACTCATCGAGAAGCCACGTGGTCCTTCCCCCCCACCCTGCTCTTATCAAAGCGACATAAAGATATAGAGAAATCAGTGGAGTCAAAAAAGGAGATTGAGAGGGAAGGAGGAGAGATGGGAAAGTGGAGAAAATATGAAATGAATTTAATGAAATTGTGTTATGTACTTACATAAATATGTCACAGGGAATGTCACTTTTATGTATATGTAGAAAGAACTAATACAAAATAAATAAGTGAGTGAAAGAAAGATCATAGAGTAGAGGAAGAACAGTAGGAGGAAGGAGGAGAAGGAAAGAATTGGGGAATGGGAATTGAAATGTAATTACGTGCATGTATGATTTTGTCAAAATGGACCTGAATACTATGTACAACTATAATGCTCTAATAAAAAAAAGAAGCAATAATATCCCTAAATATATATGTATCTAGTAACATAGCAGCAAAATGCTTTTGGCAAAAATTGACAGAAAAAAGTGGTAAACCACAATAATATTTGTATATTTTAATACTACTCTCTCAGAGGAGCTGATAGAAGTTTACAAATAGTAATAATACAGAATTCTGCACTATCAATGAAGTTGATCTAATTGATATATATATAGAATATTATTCCCAATATAATCAAAGATTTATCAAACCAAGAAGAACATAAAACACTGATATCATGAATTAAAGAAGGATCATCATTATAGAGGCTACAGACATCAAAAATCTAATAAGAATATTTAGAGCTACTTTATAACCAATAAACTCAATGTTAGATAAAATGGACAAATTCTATGAAAAACAACTCACCATCACCCCACAAATAGGTTTCAAATTTGAGTATCTGGATAGCTATTAAAATTTGAATTTAATATTGAATTAAATTTGAAGTATTTGTAAGAAGAGGTAAATGTAATCAATAGTGAAAAAATCAGAAACATAGTTATCTCTGCCAGGAGATCAACAATGCCGAAAAAAAGAACACTGTGGGGTGATAAAAATATTGCTTATTTGATTTAGGTGTTAGTTAGATATTTGCAAACATTTTCCAAACTTATTATGTATGCTTAAAATTTGTGTGTTTTAAGCTACCATGGATATCAGTATGGAGATTCCTCAAAAAAATTAAAAGTGTAAATACCATATCACCTACTTATACTATTCCTTGATGTCTATTCAAACAATTTAAAGACAGCATTCTTTATAGATACATGCATTCCCATGTTTATAGCAACAAAATTCACAATAGTCAAGTCCAGGAATCAGTCTGGGTGTCCATCAATAGACAAATAGATAAAGCAAATATCACACACACACACACACACACACACACACACACACATACACACACATACACACACACTGGAGTTTTATTCATCTATAAAGAATAATTAAATTATGTCATATGCAGGAACATGGATGGAACTGGAGAGCATAATATTAAGCAAAATAAGCCAGACTCGAAGGACAAGTGTGCTGTTTTCTCTCATATGAAACCTGATAATTAGAAAAAAAGGTATCTCATGAAAATAGATGAAATCTTGGTATGGTGGTACATGACTGTAATCTCAGTGACTTGGAAGGGTGCAACAGATAGGAGGACACAAGTCTGAGGACAGTCTTAGCAATTTAACAAGATCCTTAACAATTTAGAGAGATCAAGTCTCAAATTTAAAATAAAAAATACATAAAAATGGGCTGGGAATATAGCTCAGTGGTAGAGCACCCCTGGATTCAATTTCCAGTACCATAAATATATACACATACACACACACACACAAACATACATACATATGGGAGACCAGTAGGGAGGGTAGAGAAACAGAATCAGGAAAGGGAAGACGAGAGGGCAAGAAGAGGTACTACAGTGCGAAATTCATCAAATTACGTTATGTGCATGTACAAATATACAACAATGAAATCTACTCTTCTGTATAATTAATATCCACCAATAAATCTTTTTAAAAATATTTGTGTGTTTAACAGTTTATATATTAAATTTCAGTAAAATTGAGTTTAAACAAAATGAAATCATAAAATGTTTTAAAATTTTTCTACTACAGGCAAAAAACAAACAAGAAAAGTCATTTTGAAAAACGGAGACAGGTTGTATCAATTAGGGTTCTCTAGAGAAACAGACCAACAAATTTTATATTTATATATATAATCATACATATGTAAATATATATGTATATATCATTATAAAAGGGAAATTTATTAGATTGGCTTACAGAATAAAAGTGTAGGTAGTCCCACAATGGCTATCTGCAGGCTGGAGTGCTGAAGGAACCAGTAGCTGCTCAATCCAAGAAGTTGGAGCCTCAGAACAAGAGAGACCAATTATGCAGCTCCAGTCCAGGACGGAAGGCCTAGAAACTCCTTAGAGAGTTGTTGGTGAGAGTCCTCTTTGGAAGAATGAAGGAGTGGGAATCTGATGTCCTCAGGTGAACATGGAAGCGGTACAAGCACCCACTTAAGAAGAATGGAGCTTGCATCTGCATCAGCTTTCTCCCTCTTCCTCTTTTGTTCCATAGAGACCCCCAACCTATTGGACTATGGTGCTGACATTGAGGGTCAATCAATTCTCAGTTTTCTGTCCCACATGTCATTCATTTCTGAAAATACCCTCATTGACAGACCCAGAAGTCTCTTAATTTTAACTATCTCTTAATCCAATCATGTTTAGACTGCTTGAAATTGGAGAGAGGGTCATGGGGCAAAAGGATCTCATATATAAACAACAATGATATTCCCTAGGTGCTGGTAATCAAGCACTT
>PVHX01025527.1:0-22265 GCA_004024805.1 Geosciurus inauris | reverse complement strand
GCTAATAGGCAAGCATAAAAAATCAGTACAGACATTGGCAGACAAGTTTAAACAGGGGCAGGGCTTACCATTCCCCTCCTATTTCAAACTTAGTAATGTGGTCCAAACTTAGTAATGTGGCCAAATTGACAAATGAAGTTAGGAGCTGACATTCTAAGCTGAGTATCTCTGTGTCCAGCTGAACCCAAAGGTTCTACTAATAAAAGTCTGACAGCGAAGATGACTGCTTGGGGACGATGTCTATATTCATTTAACTGCTTGAAGACAGCCAGGAACATACCCTGTATTGTTACATCTAACGATTATTATTGCCTCCTTGTCCTTTGTCCCCATCATTACATTTTCTTATTCTCTGCCCCAAATCAGTGTTTGAACACCTCATACATATTTCATGTTTATTATTTGTCCAGATGTTTATATCCTGAGTTACACATTGGACTATTTAAAATTTCCTGCTTACTTTGAGCCAATGTACATTCGTCTTAACCCTAACTTGGGTACTGTTAACATGGTAATATTTTGTGTATATTGCAGTTAATATATACCCATTTTCATAATTTATTCCTTCTAAGAATAAGCATTACTTTTGAAATTAACTGCCAATTAGTTTAACCATTTCTCCTGAGCACACATATTAGCATTTTTTTTTAAAGTCATCAAAAATAAATTATATCCTCTTCAACTTAATCCCTATTTTGGATGATCTCTAATTCCCTATTTCCTGTAATTTTTTTTACCAGCAGTAAATGCAAGTTTAGAGTCTTGCTCTTTGCAGAATAGTGTTAGAAAGCCTTACACCATCTATCTTTTATCTTTAATCTAAAACTATGAAACTCTAAGATCCTATGACAAAGCACATTATGATCTGTCACTAAACTGCCAATACTGCAGATAGTAAAAAGTAGTCTGACTATTGCCCTGTTTAGATACTATTAATTTGGAGATATTAAAAAGAACTTGTTGGAAAGAATTTTGGGGGGGGGGATTAGAGGGTATTATTGTCTCCTTCTCAGAAAAGACATTCTGTTTCTGTGTAATCTACATATAATTTTGGCAGAGGGAAATTTTTTTACCTTCCTAATTGAATATCTGGTAAAGACATTGCATGTACTGTCCTAGGGCTCTGAGCTCTGGCATGGGTGTTCAGGTAACACCCAGTTTTCTGAACTTCATATTTGTACTCTATCACTAGGAGGCTTGGAAATCAAGAATTCTGAATTTGGCTTAGTGATGATCTTTTTGTTCCAATAACTAAGTATAGATAGCCAAAGATTAACTGCTTTCTTCACTTAGCTGGAGTAGGATATCATAGAAGATTACTCTGTGTGATAATGGTTGGTCACTGTGAACCTGAATGTGCTTTCTTTGAAGTTAAAGGCTGTAGAGCTGTAGAGGCTGTAGAGCTGAATTAACTGCTTTTTGCTGCACAAAGAAACAGAAACATTAAAAGCTAAGTACCAGCTACAAAAATTAAAAGGTGGAAGAAACACTGCAAGTAGCTGTGATATCAGTGGGTCCAAACCTCTCTGGATCTTCTCTTTGACCTCCAAGAGTTGGATGGTCTGAAGTTCCGTCAGTCAACCCCAGTTCTGGACATGCCCTGAGCATACACTGTTGACCGATCCCAAAGAAAGACCTTGGAAGTCTCAACAGAGAAGGTTTGGACATTTTAACACTCATTCCATTCCTGGTGGTTGAATGCCAGAATACAAGGGAGGGCCGTACCATGCCTAGAGCAGGGGGGATATATAGATAGAAAATGCAGTTGCTTTGGAACTGGCCTGGTCACACATGCCTCTAGCTCTCCTCCCTGAAGAGTGCCACTTTGGACTGCACACCTAGTGCCCCTACACTTCTGGTTGCTACCGAAGGACCTGGCTCCTAGCTTGCTTGTCTCTGAAAGTTGCCCAGGATTTGCATTCACTCATGCCACAGGACCATGGCAAACAAAAAGATGATCATAAAGGGGCATGCCAGCATTTTGTGCCTCTTTCCCCTGGCTCAGAACAGAGTGAAGAGGCAGTAAAATTCAACTCCTAACTTCTCCCTGGGAAGGGTCACACTGCACTCCTCATATTTCACCTATGCAAGCCACTGTCCACATTTCTGGCTTCTATCTGGCTCGTATCTGGAGCAGGCAATCATTACTTTTCTGAGATCTTGGATGGGTATGTGGGTGCTTCTGGTGGCTTCTTCTCCCAGGTTTCTCTAGCAATAAAACCAAGACATTAGCTTCTGTCTGAGTGGAGGTAGATCAAAGATCTAGTGGTCTAGCTTTTCCAGGTGCTGCATGGAGATCTGGCTTCTAACTCAGCTGTCTCTGGAATTTCATGGGCCTGGCAATCACTAGTCCTCCAGGAGTTGAACAGGATTGGGGGCATTTGTCTCAATTCTTCCCTTGCACTCACGCTTTGAATAAAAATCAAGCCTCCAGCTTCTCCTGAGGAGGTGGACCACTCCTTTAGGCCCTCAATTTTCCTGGTTGCTACCTGAAAAATTGGCCTCTACCTCACTTGTCCCTGAGTTCTGATGGGCCCTGGAATTCACTAGGTCCATGGAGACACTATGGCCAAAGTTTAAAAGAGCACCCAGTCATGACAGGTGTGCACGAGTGTGCACTACTCCTCTCCTTGGCTCTGGCAGAGCAAGTGAGTGATTAACCTCAGCTGTCAGCTTCCCCTGAGCAGGGAAGAAATTTGACCACTCACATAGTACCCCAATGTTTTCAATTGCTACTCAAAGGAACAGTTCCCCTATATGCAGAAAGGTGACATGTGGCATCCAGGAAGCAAGAGAGCAGGAAGGGATCAAGCTCACTCTTTTATAACAACTTGCCTCACAGGAATTTCCTCCATCTTGTAAACTCCATTTATCCTTCCCAAGCATGGCCCCTCAGAACTTCATCATCTCTTAATGGCCCCTCCACATCAGTACCATTCTATTGTGGACCAAACATCCAGCATGTAAACTTTTAGTGGATAAACTCAAATAATTTTCAAACCATAGCAGATGGCCACAATTTGGGGTGTGACCATTTAGAAATCTCCAGGAGATAGTTCTACATGAAAATGAAATTGAGAAGACTACTGGATAAGAATGAAGTTCTAAAGAAGAGATTCAGACAGTAGATGATTTATGGTTGAATGAAAAGTAAGGACCTATAAAATTATGAGTTTTAGAACAAGAAAATAATATCTGGGTAAACATAAAACTGGGCAGGAGAGAACTCTGTGGGCCATCTGTGAGTGGCATGACAGCTATTAAAATGTAAACTCTGAATATTCACCTATGCAGAGATATTGAGGGATAAGAATAGAAGGCAGGCTTGTGTACTCATGGCAGTAATATTTGCTGAAAGACAATAAAATCCTAATTGCTTCTGTTGACAAATATATCTGTCAGGTTGAAAATGAGAGAAACAAGATAGAACATTGTTTTTGCCAGCTATTTTGCTGCTGTAACCAAAGGACCCAACCAGAACAAATGTAAGGAGGAAAAGTTTATTTGAGGGCTCACGGCTGTAGTAGTCTCCATGCATAGGCAGCAGACTTATTCCTCAGGGATCAAGGTGAGGCAGAAACAACATGGCGGAAGAATGTGGCAGAAGGAAGCAGCTCACATCATGGTCAGCAAGCAGTGAGAGACTCCACTGGCCAGATACAAATATGTATCTCAAAGTCACACCAAAATTCTCAACTTCTCCAGCCACACCCTAACACTTCTTACCACTCAGGTAATCCCTATAAGGGGATTAAATCACTGATTGGATAAGAATCTTATAACCCAATCAATTCTCCTCTGAATTGTCTCACATGAGCTTTTGTGGGACACCACATCTTAACCACAACACACATACTATTATATAGAAATTTAAGGAGACATTCACTGAGAATCAGCTAAAAATTGCACTTACGTCTAAAGTAAATGAGGGAGAAACTCGAGTAAGAACTAGCCCTTATTTTTGCTTTCTCCTCAGTAGGGCTCTGCCTCCCAGAGCTGCTGTGCAGTGGAAAGCGTCTCTAGCCCCGTGTTTTACTTAGCTCCAAGGATAAGTCAGCTGTTCTCTGCTTTACAGGGATATTGTGGGCAGGGCGTGTCTCTAGTGGCAGCTACTTGAGAGGCTGAGGCAGGGGATTGCTTGAGGCCCATCCTTCAGGGCCGGCCTAAGCAACATAGACAAATAAACTGGGTCAGCTTTTTATCTCTGTGACAAAAAGACTTATTGAGAAGGAAAACTTCCTTTAGAGTTCAGGATTTCAGGGGTCTCAGTCCATAGACAGCTGACTCCATTGATCTAGTCTGAGGGTGAGGCAGAACATCATGGTGAAGGGATGTGGAGCAGGAGAGCAGCTCAGGACATGCCATCAGGAAGCAGAGGCAGAGCTCCACCCTCAACCCCCAGCGGCACTCCCAGGACACACCTCTCAGTCATACCCTCCCTGCCTACAGTTACCACCCAGTTAATACCTATTAATAGGTATGGAAATAAAAAATACTGTGGCTTCAGGTATGCTGCCACCGTGATCTCTCTGCGCTTACGTTCTTGGTTCCCTGACTGGGAAAATGGCTGAAAGGCAATGCTTTCCCATTCCCCAACCCTTCCCCTTTTCCGGCCGTCAGTTAAACAGCTGAAGGAACTTGGGGAGTGACTGTTAAGCGTCTGGCACCTCCAAAGCTCTCTGAAAGCTGGGAGACCCCCCAGCCACAGCTCTTTGGAGCTACGGTTGAATTTCTGAACTCACTGCGTTCCCCCGCCCCGTGCCCTTTGCTGTCTACTTTACACTGGAGACCGGGTGCGAGGGAGAGGCAGCAGGCCTGAGGCAACTGAAGGCAGCTGGCCAGGGCTACTCCTTGGTGCTGCGTGAAGGCTTTGGGTCTAAGGCCTCACCCCCATAGCCCTTCAGGATACTGAGTCAACTGCTATGTGGGAGAAATTTGGTGCAGTGTCAAGAGGAAGGCTCAACAGTAACCAAAGGCATCTGGCTGGGGCTACTCAGCTTTGTCCAAAAACTTTGAGTCTGAGGTCTGGAGCCGACTGCCCCCAGGGTACCAACCATCAACTGCATATTACATTCTTACGGTTTCATGCCACATGGACAGTAAAGGGACTTATACCAAGCCCATTGTTGGCATTAAGAAAAGCCCACTTTTTCCTGTTTCCTGTCTTTCCCTGCCCAGTGCATTCAGCAAACTTTGCAAGTCATGGGACTGGCTTTCCAATTTTACTTCTGCACCCCACCGGCCTTCTCATCCCTTTGGAGAGGTAAGACTCCTTTCCAAATCGTTCCCCCATCCCACTGTATGCTAAACAGAAATCACGACATTCGGCTACTATTTCTCTCCATCTCTGCTGGACATAGATCACGCCATAAAGGCTACTATCTCCATTTCTGCTGGACAGAGATCACACCATAAAGGCTACTATCTCCATCTCTGCTGGACATAGATCACACCATTCAGCTACCAGGGTCCTGCCCCTCACCAGTGGGATTGCGAAAAAGCCATTTTCCCAAACCCTCGTGGGGAAGTCCAGTTCAGTTACTGGCATTTTTGGTGGCATAAAGAGCATAGAGGATGCTTTGTGCCCTGTTGTCACCTTCTCTCGATCTCCATCTCTGCTGGACAGAGATTACACCCCCTCTCTGCTGGACAGGGAAACAGAGGCTCTACCATCAGGCCATGCCTAGCTCCTTACCACTGCCCTCCATTGTCATCTCCCTCAAGCCTCTCCAAAGATGAAAACTATTCAATCCATTCCCCTTGGGCTATTTCTCTGCCAATTTTAAAACCCACTATTCCCACACTGGACTTAAACTAAAATGTCTTATTAAATTCAGCACTAAAATCTGATCAAAATACAAAAAAAATTCTACAGGCTTTAAAACAATATTTGAACCAAAATGTCAAGTATCTGGAGCTTTCCTATCTGAAAGCTTTCTTCCTTCCCCACTCAAACCCTGCCTTACATCTCAAAGTTAAATATCAGCTCCTGGCCTCTGCAATTCAGAGCCCAAACAAAGCCCCTATGGCTCAGGCCAGACCCAATCTCACAATACTCCCACGGCTTATGGTTCCACTATACCCACTACGCCCACAAAGCGACCCTTAAAGCCCTGCTACCAATGTGGTCAGGACGGACACTGTGCAAAAGCCTGCCCTAATCCGAAGGCCCCCCACTGATCTTGTCCCAATTGTGGACAACGGGGACACTGGAAGGTGGAATGTCCCCAGAGAAGAATGCCCTTCCCCCCAGGAACCCCCATCCAACCCTCAGCTCTTCTGCACGGAATGATTGGAATGAGGGGGCCTGACCTTTCACTCAGAACATGAACAAGCATTAAAAATTCTCCATCAAAAGGCAAAAGTCACCCACCCCCTTGCACCAGCCCCACACTGCCTTGCAGTCATAAACTACAGCTTTGTAATCCCCTCCTTCACTTACAGCTCCAAATAGCAGATAAGCCCCCTCCCTTACAGGTCCATCAACCTCAAGATCCCAGGATTAAAAATTCTCACACCCAAATAAAATCCTGCCCTATTTCTAGCCCAACTTACTGAGGCAATCACCAAATATACAACTTTAAATGTGAACAGCCCTGATGGAAATCTCTTCTCACATTTTCACTTTATCAGCAGGTCTGCACCCCACATCCACAAAAAACTTAAACAGTTAGGAAAGGTCCTAAGTCTCTCCAACAGTTACTTTTAGCTTCCAAGATTTTAATGTTTTAAAATGAAGCATCAGCTCCTAGCCTCAGCCATCCAAAGGCCTGAAAGCCACTGCTACCACTCCAATACATCTCCTAAACATAAAAAATAATAGTTTAATGTATCTACACCTCCCCCATACCTCCAGCTTCCCCTCCCCTTACAAACTATATTTTAAGAAATCTTGACAAAGTTTAGCCCAAATTTCCTTAAGCAGAACCGCACAACACAGCCAGTGCTTTTGCATCCCAGCCAGCTACTTGCCCTGCAGCAGCCCCTCCTCCACAAGCCCCCAGGCTTACAGCTTTCACAGCCGGCTCAGGCCCCAGGCCACTTTTCAGACCTTAGCCCAAGGGAAAAAAAAGGAAAAGGAGGTTGATCTACATCTACCTAAGCCTTTTCTCTGCCCCCCATTTCTTCTTCCTCCGTTCTCTCATGTTTCTTTACTGAAACAATGGCCGTCATTTTTTTTTTTTCTAGGACTCTTTACTCTTACATTTTTGAACTCATAACTTTCATTCTGCATGCTAAAATTAAAACTTCTGATCAGATGTATCTTATCCAACCACTCTACTTTGCTCAAAGACCAATCTACAAGGTATACCTTTAATCCAAGAGGCCTTCTATTTTTCATTTTGTGTATTGCCTTGTCTACATCCTGTCCAATCTGTGTATTGTCTTGTGTTTATGTAAACCTAACATATAGAGTGCTCATAAACTAAAATTAAAAAATGGATCCAAATACCTTTGATTCACTTGATTCAAAAAGTTCATTTTAAATTGTGTAAACAAATAAAATCAATGATGTCTTTAAAATCACTACCTCACATGTTTTTCTTTCCAGACAGTTGGACAATGAAAGGTGTTGTTCTCTATAAAATGTTTAAAATATAATTAATTATCATTCCTTCTAGGATTTCCTTCAGCAGAAAATGATGACTTAAACTGGTAAGTAAACCTGATTTTTATGGATAACCTAAGTTAAAAGTAAATAGGTCAGACTTAACATGAATGGGACAAACATTATAAATGTGGGTTTCATAAAGTTGTTGTTCAATGAAGAATTCAAAATTGCTTTGTCATCACTAAAACAAAATTACTTAATTTAAAGCCCAACAGGTATAATTCTATATACTTAAACATTGTGTGTTCATAAATGGTAAACAAATGTAATTCTCTAACCCAGCCTAATTCTATCTTAAGATTGAAAGCCAATTCAATAAGAGGTCATAAAGGTTTATTTTTGTTTTACTTGCTTGGACCATGTTTGGCTTTGATTAGGTAATTGCCCTTCTTAAAATCTAAGCAGCACCTCATGCTGGAACCTTATCTAGGATGCTAAGCTATGTAAATCATTGATTTGCTATCTGCCTCTGTATTACCCTGTCAGTCGTGAATTCCTAAGATACTTACCTTCATAATTCTCTGTGTTACAGAAACTTCCCTGCTCCTGGTTGGAGCTGCTGCCCTAACTGCTTAAAGGGGAAAGGCACTGTACAGCTGATTTGTGTACACAATATAAGCTTGCTTAATTTGATTTAAAAATTGGAGCCAGTTATCCTTTCTTTGTGTTCTGGGTTCTATACATGAAGGCCTAAAGGTTTCTACTGTTTCATTTAAAGTACTATAAATAACACAAAGTATTTCTCATCATTGAAATGGAGTGATTTGTCTAAATTCAAAAATTTACAAGGATTGTTTTGGGATGTGAACAGAAGGGAATTAAAGATTCTAGATATGGTATTCAGTGGAAGAAAAAAGGAAGTGTTTCTGGGTAAGAAAGTCTTCATATGGTAAAAGAAACAAAAGGATTTAAAGTAAGTGTTAAAGAAAGTTTAGAGTAAGTGATAAAAGGATTGAAATAATGAGAGTCTAAATGAAGGGTAAATTTCAAAGGTTTATGTTTATGACTAATTTGACTATAATTAATACAAGCTTATTCAATTTAAACTATAATGTACTGATATAAAACAAAGTCTAAAACATTGTTCTTCTCTTAATAAGATAACTTTCTTACGTTTGTCTGGTTTTATCACTTGGGGAAACTAACTTTCAAAGAAATTAAAGTTTATATAACTGTGATTAAATAACAACTGTTATTTTTGAAATACTGTACTATGTTACAGAGTCTAGATTTTTCTTTGAGACCTAAAGTTGATTAATATAACTACATCAATGCAATTATGGTGCTACTAATCCTATTTTTATATTAAATATATTCATATCTTCCAGGCATGAAAGTACTTAAAGTAGAATGTTTAAAGAGTATTATATCAAGCTGATGTTCTCCAAATAAAAATTGTATGGTAATTTTAAACTCATAAGGATAGAAAATTTTATTGAGGATTTATCTCTATAACTGAATCTGTTGTCAATAAGATAAAGTTTTCTGTTACATTTTACACTGGCAAAAAATTTAAATGTGTCTCTTTAAGTAAATGAGAGCTTAGTCTATTTAAAGTTTAATATTGTGAGACATGAGTTTTGCTACTCTTCCACACAAAAGGGAAATTAAAAGCCCTCTCAGCCTTTCTTTAATTCATGTTTTAAATGCAATATCATTGTAAAATCCAAACTCAAAATGGAGTCACTCTGGTTCAGGCCTGCATGCATCTGCTAACCTGCTCTTTGTGCTTCTGTGATTAATGCTTTGCTATGCTTGCTTCTCACGGATGTGGGGGGCAAAACCACAGGCTGCCAGACCCCCTGGTCAGTTACCTAAAGTTTCAGGAACTGAAAATGGACAAAGGAGGCACCATCATGGCTGAACTGTAAATAATGATAGATTGAATATCTGCCAAATCATGTTTTCCTGAGTCATGTAGCTAGCCCACCCTATAATATCCTTTTAAACTCTCACTTTGGGGTCACTCTCTGAAGGAGAGGAGACCTGACCCCAATTGATTGGCCTGCATGCCTATTTTCTCAATAAACTTTGCTGCTTCTGTGGAGTTGTCTGGGCTGCACTTCTTGGGGAGAGTTGCGGGTTGGATGCAACAATCATATTATGCTAACCAGCATTCATGTGAACTCAAAAAACAACATATGTAAACTTTATAAAATGATATTTTATTTTGTGAGAAGCCCTACCCTACCTGAGATAAGGTTCTGCCTCCCAGCTTACTACATAAATTACTACCATAACTTCAACGTACACCAGACTCCAGTTCATTTAAAGTTATATTCAAAGGATTAATTTTGTTGTAAAAGTTACTAGGATCTTAACCAGGGAATATAATGTATACCTCAGCCAAAATTTGAGATAGCTACTACACAAACTAGACTTGTGAACTTTATTTTGTATTTTCCTTAAACCTATGACAGGACAGATAGACAATGAAGCTAAAGCCCAGTATCTTTATTTTAAGACTGGTGATATTGGCTTGCTGAATATTTAAGATCAAGACCTAAACCAAAAATTAGATCAAAGGGGCCAAGGAAACCAGTATTTGGCCCTTGCCTTCTGAGTCAGCCTGAATCCAAGAAACAAGGGAACTTCTCTAAAGGGCTTTACAACTCTAAGCACATGACCTCTTGATCAGGGAGATTACTGAGACCATTGGAGAATTAAAAAGTCAGTCAAGTGCCATATGATGGAGAGGAAGGTTGTTGAGAAAGGGAACCATCCCTCATACATCCCAGGGAAGCCACATGGTCAGCACCAGACCTCGACCTATCCTAACGCAGATGGCACTAGCAGAGCTAATAAGCTGCTCTTAAGTTCCTCAAGATTGCCTCCCAGGAGACCAAATGGTGACTCTTAACAATAGGTGAAAACAAAAGTCAGTTTGACTTGCTTCATCTTAAACGCCTAGCAAAACAGTTATAACCAAAATACAGCCATACCTGGGCATTTTCAGAAAGTTGTAATAATTCTTCTAAGTAAATGTCAGACCCACACCCCCAATTCCCCCAACTTTCTGAGGTTTTTATTTGTGAGACTTATAAATTGGCCTCTATACTTTAATTTTCCTTACTCCTCAAACTGATAGCCTCACAACCAAAGCCTATCCATTCCAATAACTATACCCACTAGAGTATGAGAGCGCCCAAATTAGTCCCTTACTTATAGGACTGAAAACATCCATCAGAATTAATACAAAAACAGCAGGATTTGAAACCTCTATTTACTACAAAAATGGTCAGCACAGGTTATTGTAGATACACAACAGATCACTGATTGGGTGCTGACATTATGAAATCATTTAGACCCTCTGGCATCTGCCATCCTACAAAACCGGTCATGAAAAATGCTATTTTTATGTAAACCAAGGTAAAACAACTCCAGGAACTCAGAAAGCTTTTCAAGTCCAAAACTGGTGAGCCATAATATGGGAAATCAAAAAAACTATGATCTGTCTTATCTGTTCCCTTCATAAAAGTCCTACCTCAAAATATAAATTAAAGCCCTCTGTTATATGTAAAAGCTGAAAGTTGCAGCACTGTGTTAATTGGACTACATGGCAGGACCCAAAACAAACTGTTATGATTCTTAAAAAGGCAATAGCTACCTGACTCCCTGTAAAACTAAAAAACCATGGCAGGAAACTCCTCAATAACATTTATGCAAGCGTCATTAAGGCATTCAAAGCACCAAAGCAGCATAATTACCTAATGGGACTTGATCCTTTTTCATAATACTTCTTTGGATATATTAAAATTACAGTCTCAGGTCTTGGCCAGAGCTAATGCATAATAAAGAGATTTGGGACAGTTTAGCAGAAGGACTCTCTTCCCTCAATCTTTTTAAGTATTTTTCTACTCACTTCGCTGGATTATTAGCCTTAACTATACTGTTAACTATAGCTCTGTTCTTATTTTGTGTAATTTGCCAAGCGGGATGAAATCAAACCACCAAGAAAATATAATTCCAAGATTAGTCATGCTTACTATGCTCCAAAAAACCTGAACACATGAACTCATGGGATAAGCTACCCAAAATCTGATTAGGCCTTAGACTTTAAAAAAAAAAGGAAAGATTTTTTGGTTAGCTGAGCCTTTAGTTACATCACGTGCCACAATTATTTTCCTAGCACGAGCAAATTAGTTTTTCACATTAGGATTATCCCCTCCTAAATTAATCTTTGCATGCTGCTATAACTTTTGTTGTTCTCTTTCTATTTGAGTTTTATATAGCCTTTAGTAAAGTGATCAGTTCAGCCGCCACTGCCAGGGAACTTCTCAGAGCATCCCCTCCCCCACTGGCTGCCTGATCAGGTCTCCAAAGGGCAAACACCGCTGGCGATGACATCAGGACTCCCCACACACACACCCGTTTCATCCACCTCATGCCCAATTCCAGGGCTCTGAAAGGAAGGGCTTTGCCCCACATCGCCCCTTTTCAGCTCGAAGAAGCCAGAGACTTCATCGCCCAATTCCTTCCTTCCTTTCAGAGTCTGGAATAATAGGTATGGAAATCAAAAGTAATGTGGCTTGAGGAAAGAGACAAATGGTCGTAAGCTGGCAGCTTTAACCTCCCCTAAACATTGTCTTTTTAATGCCAATCATGCCGGCAGCCCCACCTTTCCCAGCTCTGTCTCTTTGATTTTAATTAACCCAGCAGTTAACACCTCCCCCAACAGATGCCTTCCTGAGGCAAAATCCGGAAGGAAGGGGCTTATCACCACACCAGAGTGATAAACTAATTGATGAAACAAACCCAAAATTCCTAAATGCCCGCAAAAACTAAGAGCCTATATCAACCCAGTCTCTTCCTTTGTTCGGCGGCTCATTATCCATCGGGAAAGTGGATCCACCACCTCCGCAAATGTAATTCTGCTCCTGAATAAAGGCTAAAATGACTTGCATGGTTTGCTGCCGCTTTGATCTTTCTGTGCTTACACCTATCATGGGATTAATGCACTGATTAGGTCAAAGTTCTTATAATCTGATCATTTCACCTCTAAACTTTCTAGAATTGTCTTACACATGAGCTTTTAGAGGATATCTCATACCTAAACCATGACACCCTCTCTCTGAAAAATCAATCAATAAATTATCATATATTACTTCACGGCAGGAGTCCTTTGTTACAAATGTATCATTCATAGGTTTTACTATTGTGCAGGTATGATAAATTGTCCAAACTAGAGACCAATCTGGTGGCTATATCAAAAGTCATGCCTGCCCTACTGTGTACCCAGGTGGTTCTGGTGCCTACTGGGAACAGAGCTTGTTTGAGTTCTGAGGAATTTTAGGGCTGCTCCCTTCTCAGCAGAGCTCATGTCCTACTGGGATTTATCTACATTGACTAGTGGAAAATCCTTTTGGGCAACTGTATTGAGTCCTAAGGCAAAAGTTTGATTGGAGACTTTCCCACATGCGTGGTATTCCTGTGGGTTCTCTCTGGTGTGAGTGCTCTCCTGTCCTATGTCTGATATGAAGACCCAAGGCTCTTGAGAGTTTCCAAGAAAAATTGTCCACAAAGTGGTTGAATCACAGAACCAGGGATATAAAAAATGCTTCCCAACAGCTTGCCTGTGAGGGGCAGTGCTTCCTAAGAGGCCACCTTCCAGAAACTATAGCCTGGGGCCATTATGGTTTTGTGGGCCTGGAGAGAGGAAGCAACCTAGGCCTAATAAGTGGCACCATCTGTGTCCTGTATATAGAATTCTACTTGATAATTCCATTTGAATTTTCTGATACTCACTGATGATTTTTTTTGCCACCTCCATTTTGATATTGGAATCCTGTAATAAGTTTTTATTTTAGATCTTGAAACTATTGGTTTCAGGATTTTTGTTTTATTCCATTTTTATACTTCATAACTTAATCTCTTTATTGAAATTCTCTGCTGTATGAAACATTTTTCTAGCTTTCTTTTAGTTCTTAGCTCATGGTTTCTTCAAGTTTGCTGGGCATAGTTGAGACAGTTTTAAAAAGCTGGGCATAGTTGAGACAGTTTTAGTCTTTTTTTAAATGAAATTATTTTTCAATGACACTTCTCCAAGATGGTGGGGAAAATATTATTCAGGACCATTCAGATGGGGACAAGTGACCACAAAAATGAGAACAGACATTGGGAGAATTTCTGAATACAGAATGGGCAAGCAGAAACCTATTTTTTATGTAATGTAAAATGTGGGTCATTATGAATATATATGTATTATCAGAAATATTTTATCTGTGTCATAAACACTTCTGTTTCAAAATTAAAATAATATAAGCACTGAACTCTTGGGTTATGAGTAATTAATATTAATGTTTTTTATAGTTTTTTAATTATTTTGTAGATATTTACATTACAGATACTACAGAAATTTTGTATGAATTCCAGATCCCTTTTTCCCTCTCATTAACATTTTGTATCACTGTAACATCTAATCCCATTTTATGAACAGATGCTTTTACATTATTACTAAGTAAAATTTGATATTTACTCAGAATCTCCTAGATTTATTTTTGCCATTCCAGAATCTCAGCTAATGTACTACATTGCATTTTTTTTTTTTTTAGATTCTACACAAGAGTGATATTATGAGTATTTGTCTCCTGGTGTCTGTTTATTGAATTTAGCATCGTGTTCTCTGGGTGTGCAGCTGCCTGGAGGCATTGTCTGTGCACACCACATTGTCTTTATTTATGCATCCAGTGATGGACATACAGGTAGATTCCATGTCTTGGTTTTTATGAGTAGTGCCACAATATACACGGGAATGCAGGATTTTCTCCAACACACTGACTTCATTCTTTTTGGATATATTCCCAATAGTGGGATTGCTGGGTCATATGGTAGTTCTGTTTTTAATTTTTTGAAGAACCTTTATACTGTTTTCCATGATGGCTCTACTAGTTTAAATCCCCACCAACAGTATCTGAGAATTCTCTTTTCCCCACACTCTTGCCAACATTTTTTATCTTTTGTCTTTTTGATAATAGCCATTCTCATGGGTGTGAGACAATAATGTCATTATGGTTTTCTCTTGCATTTCCTGATAATAAGCAATATTCAGCATATACAAATTAATGAATGTAATACCCCCACAACCCTTAAGAGTGGAGTCATTCCTCTTGGCCAGAAGTCCTATGTCTGCACTTTAGTGTACAGACGAGTGTGTTCTGTGCTCAGTGGGGCAAGGCTATTCCCATTCACTGCACTAAGCTAAAGGCTTAGTAGTTCCTGGAGAGATAGCGTCTGGGGTCCCAACAAGCTAGGTTCTGCCATGTGTTCCAGAAGACCAACTGAAGAAGCAAGCTGTGGTGAATGTAGGAAATGGAACATAAATCAATGCACCCACACCAGGGTAACAAGGGTGCTTTCTTCCTGAGCCCTGCCTTGGGGTGCTGACTTTGTAATGGCACCTTCTCCTCCACACAAAAGAATCTTAATTAAGCTTCTCCAGAAATCTGCACCATAATTGATCTTAGGACTATCAGGAAAAGAGTCTCTACCGAAGAGTTCAGTGTAGTTAAACTTCCTATTTCCTGTTGCTGTATCTTACTTGGCCACCAGGCTAAAAGAGATCAGCACTCCAGGTGCTGAATGCCCCTTTACTAGTTTTTTCAAAAACATTTATTGGCTATCCAGTATAGTAACAAATCTAATAATTCGTAAAAGTGTGTTTGCAAATGCAAAGTGTAACAAGAAGGAGAGACGCTTTAACAAGGCCTCTGGCCTTGGGCATGAGCTTCAGAGAGATGTTTACATTTCAGAGATAAAAGAAGAAGATACTAATTGGGCTCCATGGTAACAGCTGGCAAGGGAGGAAAGAAAAAAGAGCAAAAGCTTTCCCCTTCTCAGGTGCTGTCCTTGAAGTGTTAACTTGCTCAAAACAGTAAAAGAAAAAGCTGCTTTTGTGTACATTTTTGCAGATTGTGAACTTTTGAGTCCCTCCCCTTACACACTGGATATAAAGTTCTGTAACTGCCTGAACTTGGGATTCGGGGGAATTAATTGATTACAGCAAAAGATGTACACTCTGAACTGACTGCAGTCAAATAAACCTGCTTCCTGTTTCCTATCTGGTGTCTTGCCTGTACTGTCCCTACAACAAGGTGAGCTCCCAGAGGGTAGACTAGGGACCAGAAGTCAGAGTCAGGCAGTCTTGGGCAAATAGGGGATGGCTTGGTGGTTATCTCAGGAGTGAACTGGTCACCTGGGAGCTATGATGTACCCATCACAGGGTGTTTATTCATCAGCCCTGTTTCTGGAATTCAGGGGCTGCCCAAGAGAATGACTCAGAGCAGTCAGAGATTTCAGTAAAAACAGCCTTTAAGTCTTTGGTACATTTTCACATGCTTTTATTTTTGTCTTTAATGATCTTTATTAACACATATTACAAATACATATTAATGAGGTTCAATGTGATTGTACTAAAATGCATATGGTATGCACACTTTAAATCCAAACCCCTTCCCACCATCTCCTACACACCCTTATAAAACTCTCATCAAAATTAGTCTTCCTCTAAAGGAGATGCTCAGAAAATGAAAAGAGAAAATGAAGTCCTATCTGTTTCTGGACCATATAGCTGCACAAGGTGTCCTACAGACATTAATTCTTGTTGTGGATTATAGCACTTTTTTTTTCTCCATGGCCAAATACTACACCACTGTGTATATAGACCACATTTTAGGTAGCCAGTCTACAGTTGGTGGGCACCAAGATGATCACTTGACTTAGATGCTGAAAATAGAACTGCTATAAACATGGCTGTCTAGGTGTCTCATGCATGTGCTGATGACAATTAATATGGATTAATGCCCAAGGTGAGGTGCCTGGATCACATGGTATATGTATTTCATCTATTTGAGGGAACTCCATACTGTTTTCCATAATGGTTCAATTAATTTACATTTCCACCAACAGTGAATAAGAGTTGCATTTTCTCCACATCCTCAGTGGAGAAACAATCTACAGAATGTGAGAAAATATGGAACATCCCTTCATCTGACAGTGTTAGTATTCAGTATATATGAGAAACCGGAAACTCTTAACAATCACAAAACCCAAAACTTTATTGTAATAAAAATGCATGGATGACTTGTGTAAACACTTCCCAAAAGAAGAAATAAAAATGAAAAACAAATCCATGAGACATTGCTTAATATTATTAGCTCTCAGGTACATGCAAATAAATGTCACAGGCAACACACTTTTTGCCGTACTAGAATGACTGTTCTCTAAGACAAGATAGAGATGCTATCATGGATGTGGAGGTTTCTCATCCTTCAAGGGTAAAGCTAAGAGAGTGAGGCCCCTGGTGCTGTTGAGAAGAGGCATTTTCTTCTTAACAACTCTGAATCTGAAGAAGTCTCTTTGGGGTGTGTGAGCAGGTGGAGAAGGGTTCAACAAGGCTAGGGGATTTGGGAAGTTGAATGTCAGGGATGGTGGATCAGGAATGCTTGGGTCACTGGCCATTAGAATTGATTTTATATTTCTATGACTTTTATGGTGGGAACTAGAGAGTGAAAACCCTGAGCATTGAAGGTACAGATTTCATTTTGACTTGCCCTTCACAAGGTAGACAGAAATACAGATTTTGAGCCAAGTGCTGGGACTGCACTGGACCGGCACCTGCACAGTGAAGGTGGAGAGCTGAGGCTCTGCTTTAAAACAACAAAGTTACTCTCATTTCTTACATGGCTTATTTCACTAGATACAATGTCTTCCAGTTCCACTCCAGTGACAATGATAATGTTTCCATGTCTTAAAACAGAAACAAGATGTTGCTTGAATATTCTCACCAAAATGAAATGATAAACACTTGAGGTAGTAGACTTACAGAATATGTACAGTGTCAAAACATTGCATGGTAGATAGTAGAAAAAATCATCATATCTCAACCGAAAAAAGATAAAAGTGTTCACAATTACACCTTGCATATAATTCCTTTTTAAATTTACATTTAATATTCTCTATTGCACACATGAGATAATTTACAAATTTAAATGCCTTTGAAACAAGTGTGTCTCATGTACAATATTTTAGTGAACACATTAATTGTACAAACGTTGCAATTTCTCATTGGTTATTCTTTATCTCAGAACTATCTGAAATTTACTATAGGTTTGAAAAATCTGACATATTTTTACCTACCTTATTGTTTATTTTCTAACCTATCAGACACACAATGTCCTGGCAGGTCTGCTCCTACGTCTCTTTCAGGGACCCAACAGTGTTGCATGGGAGTCTGGGGTCAGAGGAGGAGAAGCTCATACCCAGAAGGCCTGATCAGCAGGGGTGAAGCACAGAGGCTGGGGAAGCCCAGGGACTCCCTGCTGGGCTCAGAGCATCTGGAGCTGTATAGGGGGCAAGGCACCATGCTCTGACCTGCAAGATCATCATTGGCTTTTCCAGGGAACTCGGGGGTCCTAGAATAATTTTGAAGACCCAAATATAAATTGTTATTGCATCTCTAACATTTGAAATTCTGAATTCTGTCCCCTACAGTAATGTTGAGAATCTGAGGAGGCAACAGAGTCCACCCCTGTTCAGCCATTTCAGTAATTCTCTCGTGTGTGTGTGTGCGCGCGCCTTCATCTTGGTGTGTATGCACATGGGTTCATCCACATCCTGCATTGCTAGAACACAATTACTGACCTCTTTTCCTTCTTGTTCTTCCTCTTGGTGGCTCTGGACCTTCCTCCAACACAAGGGAGTTGGCCAGTGTTCAGGGACGGCTCACATTTTTCCTGCTTATCATTTATTCTCTGCCCTCCTCTGTGAACTGACTGGTGAAGGATGACTGCATTGGGAGGTAGAGTGAATTCTACTTTCCTGAGGTTGAATTCAGACGTTGGCCGGTTTTGTTCTTGGAGAAATTTCCACTGATCTAAGGTGATTCCTCCAGTGACTGTATCCACCAAAGGCTCCTCTGACTCTCCTACAGCTTTGCTGTAGGAGTCATCTTGGAGCTCGCCGTGGGTGGCTCCCAAGACTGTGTCCTCAGACCTGCAAACTCTTGGTTCCCTGCCTAGTGACACACTCCCACTGCCTCTTTGAAGTTCACTCTTCTGGGCATAAAAGAGGATATAGGCACGCTGACTTAGGACACTAGCAAGGTCACAGGCCACTACCTTAGCATCATCCATTTTATACCACTGTCCATTCCCAGCTTTTATGTAACAATAGTAATGTCCACTGCGAGAGCTCACCCCAGCATGGACCAGCACAGCATAGAGGGCATATACAAGTGGGCTTCTGTCCTGCTGAGACATGTATGGCTGCACATCAAGACACTCAGGGTAATGTACGTGCTCAGCAATTTTGTCCCCTGTGAGATCTGAGAACCGCTTCAATACAAGCATAAGAACCTTTGAGGCAGTCTGCAGAGTCAAGGTCTTGCAGGCTGGCGTCTTCTTCAGACAAACACCACAGTGATAGGCATTTTCCCCATCCAGCCATTCAGGCTTCACCAACTGCTCCAATGCTTGCTGCACGCTCTGGGCTGCCAGGATGTCTAGGATAATGTCCAGGTAGGGATCAAAAGTGTCGGAAAGGCCATGGCATTGGAGGCACTTGATTTGTGATCTCCAGCGCCCTCCAAATATTTGGCGCACGAGGGTGCTATCCCAGAAGTGAGCACCTGGTGGCTTGTGCCAATGCAGACATGCTTTCTGCATGGCATCGAGTATGAAGAGCAGAAATTCATGGGCATCTTCCTGCTGGGATGTGTGGAAGCCAGCAGCCAATGCTGGCAGGGGCTGAAGGACACGCCCAGGCTGGTGGAGAGCCTGTGTCATGTGGGCTTGCATCGCACACAGCATGCAGACCCTGTGACGAGGACAGGTTTGGAAGTGCTCCTGGGACAGCATGTAGTTGGCCAGAGGAGGTGTGTGTGTCAGACACTGCAGAGCTGCATTCAGGTAGCAAGTGTTTCCCATATTCTGCAGCCCAGCACCAGGCACAGAGGGTCTCTGCCATCTCAGACAAAGCTTCTCCTTAGGAGCCAGCAGTGGCCCCACAGGAGCTGAATCATTATTGAAGTGTGCATCAGTACAAGGTGACAGCGATGACCCTGCAGGTAGACAAGGACCCAAACACACTTTAGCATCAGCTGCATTTGTGGATATTTAGGTTTGATAAAGTCACCAAACTGAGCCCTTTTTTTTGGTATTGAGGATTGAACTCAGGGGCACTCGACCGCTGAGCCACATCCCCAGCCCTACTTTGTGTTTTATGTAGAGACAGGGTCTCACTGAGTTGCTTAGCGCCTCACCATTGCTGAAGCTGGCTTTGAACTCGCAATTCTCCTATCTCAGCCTCCCTAAGTTCTGGGATTACAGGCTTGTACCACCGCGCCCGGCTCGAACTGAGACTTACCCCCACAGTGGATTGGAGCTGCCGCCATGTCTCAAGGAACATTGACCACAGGTTCCCTGCTGGGAGCTCACAAGGAAGAGAGAGCTTCTCCTCTGGAGCCAGTCTTCAAATGATGGTCTTTTCCATGTTTTCAGCCCTTTTATAGCTCTGCCTTTTCACCACACCCACTAACTACTTGCCAGATCCTCCAATCACCTTTAAGCACTTAATGGGATTAGGGATTTTGAGTGTGGTCAGCTCACTTCCTGGAGAGACTGGTCCATTCCTTTCTCTGATTTGTGGATCCCAGGAGCGTTTTGATAAAGCACATTTTTTAAATAAGCATTTTGAGGTATACACAGTTGCATACTGGTAATACATCAGAGGTAGTAGTTTTCATTTATTCAAAGTGAGTTTCCATTTTGAACCATATTCCTGATAAAAAGATGCATTTCAATTTCTTCTCAGTGGACCATGTCATGTTGGATGTGTTCTGACACATTTCCATGATGGTTTTGATTTCAAAAGGAAGTCATTTTGGGAATAGGCCTGCCTGTTTTGGAAGAAATACCAAGGAGACCTATATTAATGGAGTTTAATGCCTTTTTTGTCTCTGTGGTAATGGCGCTGGTAGATGAAGGGTTAGGATCTCCTATTAGCAGCTGCAGCAACCGTGCCTGGTATTATGCACTGACCCAGGATAGTATAGGGTGGCATTTTTTGTACCTTTTTAGAGGCCACCTGTAACCCAGTCTGATTTGGATTGCTGATGAGGAGATTAAAGGCATCATTTAGTCATTTTAGATCTTTATGGGCAATTAAGAGGTGATTCATATTGCAGATGACAGTCAACTCTGGCCAAGTTAACAAAGGAATCACTGCTTGAAGAACCCATAATTGACATATGGTAGGACTATTTTTTATGCCTTGAAGTAGCACAGTCCATTGATACTGGCTAACAGACACTGTGTGATTAAAATAAGGAATCAAGAAGGAAAACGTTCTCAATCCTCTGGGCGTAAGGGAATGGAGTAAAAACAATCCTTGACATCTAAAATCCAAATCACATGACCCTGCAGAAGATAGGATGTCTTGGGAATCCCAGGTTGTGTTGTTCCCATCTTTTTTATGGTGGCATTAATGGCGCATAGGTCAAGTAGAAGGTGGAATTTAATTTTTGCCTTTTTTCTTTAATGAATAGAGGGCTATTTCATGGAGTTTGAGAAGGCTCTATATGGCCATATTCCAATTGTTTCTATACCAAATTTTTTAAATGTTGTAGTTTTTCTTTATGGATGGTTTCCAATGCCTCTCCTTCAAGAGGGAGACCAATATTAACAGATTTCTATACAAACAATATATAGTTTTAAAGCAGGCAGTTCCTAATAGGACATTTATGGCTTTTTCAAAAGGTACAGAAATTATAAATTCAATTAGTATCTACTATATAAAGAATAAGTTTGCACCCTATACTATCCTGGGTCAGTGCATAATACAGTTTATGCTGGTGGACTAAGGAGAACCAGGTTTGGGGAGTATGATGAGATGTTAGGGAAGGAGGGAAAGGAATAGAGAGATACTAGATCCTAGAAAATGTGAAAGAGGAATCCAAAAAAAAAGTTGGCTAGTAGTAGAAAGGAGAGAAAGAGATTTAAGGAAGACAAGTAAGTAGGAAGAAAATGGTGTACAGCAAACAAGGACACAAAAATTACAAAAAATGTAACATGTAAAAATAGAATATATGAGACTATATAACACAACTGTAATATACTAACCAGATCTCCCAGTCCTCGGGAGCCTAATGCATAAAAAATATTTTGTTTCACAAATGTTGGGGATGTGAGGGTGGGAAAAGAGAGAAAGAGAGAAAAGAAGAAAAAGAAAGAGAAAAAAAGCAAAGAATAATAAAGAATAATAAAGAAAAAAATTATCAAGGTAAATAAAAGGCTTGTTTCCCTTCTCATCCAGTAGGTGGCGGTGTCTTCTGTTTACTGGTGTCTCCTTGCTCAGGTCCAAGATGGCGACAAAGGAGTCCCACAATGAAGGTGGCTGCTTTCAGAGATAGGGTATAGGGCTGGGCCTGTCGGTGGCGTCAGGCGACTTGGTAGAAGATGCAGCTCTGTGGCGTGCTGTAAGGAAGAAGGTTGTCCCCAGATCCTGTCCAGTGTCCCCAGGTGTAGGCGAATGAGGGAGTTCCATGCTGGTAGATGGAGGTCCACACAGGAGCAGTAGCCAGGCATCCTACATGGGTGGGTAACCCGAGGTCCTGGGCGGTGTGTGGGCGCCAGAGCCAGGAGCAGGTCCTGCACAGGCG
>PVHX01025526.1:0-22244 GCA_004024805.1 Geosciurus inauris | reverse complement strand
CAAGACAAGTGAAAAATAAACTTCAAGGCAATTTGCATGTACACATATAGGGTCTATGAACTGTCAGTCAATTCAACAATAGGTTTAAAAATACACGTGAATTTTTCTTTTTCTGTAATTTCTAAAGGCAAGTAACAAGCTCTTTATCCAATAGATTGTTCAATCATTGATTTATCATTCATCATCATACCTTAACTTCTTTTCGAGATGGATAACTAAAGTGAACATTTCTGAATTCCAAATTTCCCTTAATATTGTCTGGTTTGTGCCCATTCATCGAGAAGCTGTCAATGCTTGGCTTCTAAACAGAATAAAATGTTAGATCAGTGGGTTACAGTAAAAGCTTGTTAGTGACCCTTTGTGGAGAGCTCGAGAAGTGACAATGAAACTGACTCTTAACTAGAATATATTTTAAGTGGATGGATAAATGGCCAGTTCAGACTTACACTATCAATTATCTTAAAGACTTCATAAGCAGCTCCTCTTGCATTTGCAAATGCTTCAATGTTGGGAGACGCCTGTCCAACACTGAAAGCTCCGATTAACACAGAAAAGAAGACCTGAGAAATGGGAGGAAAACAATCAAGTGTATATCACAATTATTATCATACTTCCTCTTCTTTAGGATTATCACAATTATTTCATACTTTAATTATTATCACAATTATTTCATACTTCCTCTTCTTTCCAACATAGCTAATTCCATTTTAAAATGAGAAGGCAACACAAGAATACTGGGTATTAAAAGTATTTTTTTAAAAGTTTGTGAAGAGTGAATTACAAATGTATCACCACAAAAAAATGTCAAGTAAGTGAGGTGATAAATGTTAACTGGCTTGATTTCAGTGCACATCCTATATAAATATCAAAACATCATGTTATATTCCATAAAAGTAATACAATTATGATCAATTGATTAAAAATAAATTTTAAAAATGTTCAGCATGCAGAATTAGTCTTTACACAGTGAAACAACAATGTAACTCTATATAATCACATTTTAATGGAACATCTTTTATATTTCTTCAATTGCTAAGGATTTTTATTAGACCATTAAGAGAGTAAAATGGAGACAACCACCAGAAGATAAGTCAGAAGACCCAAGTCCAAATCCTAAACAAGCACTAAATACTATATGTCTTTAGGACATTCTCTTATAATCACTGAACTTTTATTTCTTCATTTGTAAAAATAGGTAAGACTTGTCTTTCTATACATTGTATCTGATGAAACTGCACATGAAAATATTTTATAAATTATAAAGCACACAGCTAAGACTTGATTATGTATCAGGCTCAGTCTTCCCCATGCTCACCACCAGACAGTTCTCTTTGAGGTCTGATAGACAGGTTTTTGGTTTCTTTGTTTTGCTCAAATCAGTTTCTTATTTGTAAAGATTCACTCAACTTTGCTTCTAGTGGAAGTTGGACAGAAGTAAATGTCACTACTCATTTTTTCTAAGTCATACAGAATGTATATTGCCCAATAATTCATACAGAGGTTATTTTGCAAAGCAATTCTATATTCATTACTTCAATTATTCCTTACAACACTGAAAAGGCACACTTTATCATGTCCATTTGGCAGAAGAAGCAACAGAGGCTTGAAAAGTTTAAATGGCTGCTCCAGTCATTTAGCTAGTAACTGGCACAGCTGTAATTAGAAACAGGTTGGTCTGATATCAAAGCCTGAACTTGAAAATCAAGATAATGATACTTGGTTTCATTAGCATTGTTAATAATGACTCATTTATAACTTACAGTGAGTACTCGTCCAATAGTATACTCTTTTGAGAGGACCAAGGAGGTCCCATACCAGAATGCCAGTGCATATGATGCATAGATCAGCAGAAAAGCAGCACCCATAGAAATGTTGGCTGTGATAGCTTTTTTTATCCCAATTCTTTTGGCTTCTTCTAAATTTTTATTGTACCTGGGAAAAAGAACAAAAATTATCATATACACTCATAAATCTTATGAAAACATGTCCATGCAGCATGATGGTGATTGAGTAGCTAGAATATGCTCATCCCAGTGACATACATGTATTTTAGTTCTGCCCATACATTGATCTTATGATGTTATTACTATTTCATTCTCTTCTTGTAGAAGAAGAAAACGAGGCTTATAGGGACTAACTTATTTGTGGGGGAGTATTCTAAAAGTTCCTTCTCTAGTATTAGCAATAATGAAATAAATGAAGCAATATTTAGCAAATATACAGGATATGTATTGTTTCATATGTAAGACAAAACAGAAGTTATGAAGAAAGTTGTCTTCCCTTCAGAATCTGCATGCCTCTTCCATTGATTAATAAAATGGAGACATAGTGCTAGAAAGTACTAAAAAGTCATTTAAATCTCTGACCTTTAAAGAAGCTTTGGAGACAGTTTGCTCCCTAGCTTGTCTCCCTCTGAGACTCTTGGAAGGACCAACTGTGAGATTACATGTGTAATTACATGCATTTTGAGTGCTTTGAATTGCTATGTAATATTTTTACATTTAAGCTATACTATTTATCTTGTTTCCATAGATGTCTACTTTAAAAATCACTCACCTAAAAAATGATTGAGGCTTAAAAATATATAATAGTCCACCAGTATTTATGAGTGTCCCCTTCTTTTGTTCTTTCTAAACATTGCCTATATATCCTTCCCAACATTCGTCATGCCATGGCTATCTGCTGCTAGGTGTAAATGGCTTGGTCCACCTAAGGCCTTCTGGCTATGAGGACTAAGAAAAATAAAAAATTTCAGCACATTTATAGCCCTCGTATCCACACAGCACAAAGTCTTGGAGAACTCCCATTGGGGCTTCTTAGAGCAAATATAAGGAATTACAAAACAAGTAAGCAAACGTAAACAACGATAAAAAATGTTGGAGTCCACTGAAACATTTTCTTTCTTCAGTTCTAATGGCTTAAAAGGCTTTCAAGTACTTTTAAATCTTCAAAGAGTGGATGATTTTTAAAAATATATGTTTTTAGTTGTCAATGGACTTTATTTGTTTATATGCGGTGCTGAGAACTGAAACCAGTGTCTCACACATGCCAGGCAAGCACTCCACTACTGAGCCCCAGCCCCAGTCCCTCTGGACAATTTTTGATGTTAAAGCAAAAAGAGATAGTGCCTATAACTGTACCTTCATTTAAAAGAAAGATACAGAAATTGCTTTAAGACAGATGTGGAGATAAGCTATAGGACCAAGAGTTAAAGAAAAGGAGAAAACTTTACAAACACAGAAACAAGGTAAATTTATTAGACAAATAGGACAGATGATAATTAAGCCTTAAATCTGTCTTTATCCTCTTTATCAGAACTCCCATCAAAACCTAGAGTATTGCCTTGCAGAAAGGAGCTCAGGAGTGTTGAAATGAAGGAACTTAATGATACACAGAATTCAGTGTGAGTCTTTAGTCCATTAAACACACTATTATATGAATGTTACAGAGTATTATATTTTCTTTGAAGAATTCATTTCATTAGTACAGCAGAGTTCAACCCCTGACTAATATGAGCAGGCATTCTTTCTGACCTTCATGACTACTATTTATAATCAGCCACTTTATCACAAATACAAAAGCATGTCAAATGAAATTTATATGTCCATTAAGACCAGATTTAAATGGAACTTTATAGTCATAAAATATGCAAATACTCAACTTGCCAATAACATGTTTCCTGAGGAGGGGGGTTGGGAGTGTGGCACACATAAGTGTGTATATATCTCCCACTTTAGGAGTTGAGCTGAGGTACAAAGTGCCATCTGGCATAAATTACACATTATTACATTAATGAGGTTTAATGCTTATGACTCACACTCTACCATCTCCTTTATTTTCATTCTTGCTTACTGAGACTAATGTAGAAACCATTTCACTGATATGCTGTTGTCCTATGCAGCCAGAGGAAACCTTTGCACAAGAAGCAGCAACAACAGGAAGAAAATAATTTAGATACCATAGAAGATAAATGAAGATAATGGGGTAGAAGAGGGAGCAGATATAAACAATATTCTTTTTACATAGGCTCTTTGGTTAGTTTTTCAATAAAATCAGTCAATATAAACCCAGATTTTAATATCATTTATTTATTAAAAGCTTTAGTGTAGGGATGATAAAGTAGAAGTTCCTAAAATGAACTGAAGTAATATAACAAAACATTAATATTTAGAAAATCTTCTTCTTAACTATTATGAAAATACTTATTAATGATACAAGCAGCTACTTAAAAGGAGGAGGAATAATTTTGGTTAAGCAAATAGAAAATAATACTAATAGACAAATATATTTGCAAAGCACACATAAGAGAGAAAAATATTATTAAATTAAGGAGAAAAAATGATTATATTACATTCATTTACAATTATAATTAAATTTCCATTCCAAGACAGCTAATTTCCTCCTGTACCTGCTATTTGGAAGAGAGAGTCAGACAAAGACTTTGATGTTAGTCCCTGTGGAAGGAAAGACAAAGGAAAGGAGAGCCAGAAAGGAAACTGAAGGAATATGTTTGGTCTAAAGTATCCATTATCCATTCTACTTTTCAAATTAAATCCCAAATCTAGGTACTTGTCACTCCTGTCTCCACTCTAG
This sequence comes from Geosciurus inauris, assembly GCA_004024805.1. NCBI lineage: Eukaryota > Metazoa > Chordata > Mammalia > Rodentia > Sciuridae > Geosciurus > Geosciurus inauris. The sequence goes on along the minus strand of PVHX01025526.1, from coordinate 17,651 downwards.
AGCAGGCTACAATAATCCCTCTCACTGGGACCTCTGTATCAGCACTCCCACTGGTCTCCGTGATTCCACTCACCCATTCACCAGGCCCTTTACAGACAGAAAAATTATTTCAAAACAACATGGATAGTCATTCTTCTGTTTAATACCCTCAGCCACTTCCCCAGGTCCATGGAATAAAGTCCTAGTTCTTCTCTATGGCCTGCAGGTCCCTACATTCTGTTCCCTGCCTACCTCAAACTTCTCTCACTCATCTGAGCTCTAGTCACACAAGTCTTAGGATATTTCCTAGAACACAGAAAGTCTTTGGCACCTTAGGAAATTTGGCAAATTCTTCCTTCAACTCATCCATCCCTGCTTCTACCATGGGTGGCTTTTTTCTCTACTCACAGGTTTCAGCCTACATGGAATCTCCTAAAGAGGGCTTCCCTGATGACCATACTTTAAAAATCTGCCCTCTTCATCTTCATCAGCACACTGATTGATTTGTTTCAGAGCACTTTTTACAATCTATAATGTCTTTCTAAATACTACCCCCTCTAACTGTCTCATCATTTTCCCAAATAATATTATCTCCAACTGGTGCAGTAGATACCTGCTCATTTGTAGTCTGTACCATTCCCCTCTAGGACATTATGGGCTTTATTTGATGGGATGTTGGCCTGGTCATTAAGCAAGACTTCCCATTTTATTAGTTAGACACATTTGAAATCAAAGGCAAAATCCTCAGCAAAAATCACAGTTCAAGCCGGGCGCGGTGGCTCAAGCCTGTAATCCCAGCACTTAGGGAGGCTGAATCAGGAGAATCGCGAGTTCAAAGCCAGCCTCAGCAATGGCGAGGTGCTAAGCAACTCAGTGAGACCCTGTCTCTACATAAAACACAAAATAGGGCTGGGGATGTGGCTCAGTGGTTGAGAATCCCTGAGTTCAATCCCCAGTACCAAAAAAAAAAAAAAAAAAAAAATCACAGTTCAAAGGAAAACAATATATTCTGTTTTGATTTTTGTATGAACTACATCATATGAACAAACAAATGTGTGCAGCATAAAAAATAATTCCACAGTGCCTACACATGCAATCATATCTGAGGTCAAGAAACAGAGCATTTCCAGAGCCAGAGAATTCTGGGCCATGTGTCCTATTCTTATCATACAATGTCACTTCTTCCCCAGAGATAACCATTATTTTGACTTTAAAAATTCCCTTTAAGGCTTTACCATACAATGTATATCCCCAAAACAATAAATTTCATTTGTGTGTAAAAATTAATATTAAAAGATTACATCAGAATATTATCATATCTATTGAATTTTAAAGAAAGCTTCTCACTGATCAGAAATCAATGGATCTGATGAATATTATAAATTTCAATAAATTACTATCTATACTCTCAGAAAGCTAATAAAAGAGAAAAGTCACAGGACAATAGTAACCGCACGTAATAAAAAAATTTTGAGCTTGTGTACAAATTTGTTTTTGGTTACATTTTTTTTTCTTTTTTAAATATTTATTTTTTAGTTGTAGGTGGACAGAATATCTTTATTTTTATTTTTATGTGGTGCTGAGGATCGAACCCAGTGCCTCACGCGTGCTAGGCGAGCACGCTACCACTGAGCCATAACCCCAGCCCCTTTGGTTACATTTTTATCTTCCAAATTATGGACCATATCCAACTAAGTAGAAGCCTGGATAAAAAGGGAAATAAACCACAAACTAAAATGTCCCTATAGACTTTACAGGAAATATTCAATCTTAGAGAATCAAGAATTAGCTTGATAGACCAAAAAAGAAAAAAAAAAAAAGAATCAGAGATATGATATATTTCAGCCATAGTAAATTATTTTTATGTCACTTCCCATTTATAAAACCATAGAAAATGCTTTGAATTAGCAGATATAAGAAGAATGCAACTAGAATTGCAACCTTTCCAGAATATTAGTAATGCTGTAATGTATTTATTAAGTTATTTAATAAAATATATTTATATTAGAAAAAACTCTTATAATTAACACTGTCAACCTGAAGAGTATATGAGATGACACAGAATTTAACATTTCTAGTAACTTTGAAAAGAAACTCAAACCTTTCAAGTTCTTTGTTTTGTCCTCCAAATGCAATCACAGTTCTAATGGCTGCTAAGACTTCTTCAGCTACTGCTCCAGCCTTTGCATATGCCAACAGTTCTTTATCAGTAAATGATGATAATATCTGTTGAAAAATGCAATTCGAGATACTTCAAAATTTTAACAAGTTACCTTTCTCTTTTGCAAAGTAAAAATAAATAGATATACTCAAATGCTATTTGTAAATTAATGCATGTAAAAAACAAAATCTTTTGTCTTTGGTCATGATGTTCTTTTTATCATTCATATTCACTCTCTACCTCAAAATCTCTATAAACTGCGATGGTCTTTAATCAATTAGATTAATTACAAATTCCATTTTCCCACTTCAAACCTCATCTAAATAAGTTTAACTGGAACTTTTGAGCGATGTTAAATTTCAGAAAATATATACCATACTATAATCATAAACAAATATAGAAAACACATTATATCAAGAAAATATGGTATGTGTTTAAAGCAACTGTTTTTGGTACTTTGGTTCAGAAGAGCAAATTTCCAGGAGGCTAGAGGAATGCAGGGGACTAAATGACTTCAGGAAGGTTTCACATGCCAGGGTAAGTACAGAGTTTCCTCTGCTGGCAGAAAAACAATACATTCAGCCACTAGGGAGGTCTTTATTTCCTGGAAGCTCTTTGATCCTTGTGTCTGCTTTATGAACATTTATTCTGTAAACAGAACATTACTGGTTACCTTATATGCACAAGATCTAATTTATTGGTCTCAATTGCACAGCGAAATAAATATTATTTCCCCCACTTTACATATAAGGAAATGGAAACATTCCCAGTGGAGTGAATTTCTCCCTGAAACCAACTGCTAACATGAACTATTAGAAAAGCTGGATCAATTTGTGTGGGCAAAGGACCAAGGTTACTGCTTGCACCAGGAATGCCAAAGTGGTCAATCATCTAAATAAGTATCGCACATAACCAATTATAATAAAATTCTGATTAAACAGTATTATACTCTTTCAGTAGGTAATTCACAGGCATTTGTAAGCTCATTTATATAAGTAGTATCAATCTATTCTTTCTTGGCATGAAAAGATCACAGTTGTTTTGATTTTAACAATGCATTTCTTCCTTTCTTGTGTGCCAAAGTAAATAGAGCTATGGCAGACACAGACACAGGAATGGGTGGGTGAAGGCATATGAACACTTATTAATGATGTTCTGGGTGCAGATGTCATGCTGCCTGTACTTGTCTTCTTTGGTACCCCAAACAATATCCCATGGATTCACTCCCTGACTTCAAGCCCTCATCCTAGGGCTGCCTCACCATACTTTTCTGAATCATTAGTAGCACTCAGTAGGACAGTCAGAGCCATCCCTAAGCAAATAGGTCTGCAGAAAGAGGAGGCTCATATAATATGCTTTAGCAATGCTTCTCTACTCCCCCTGAAACATCGCACTGCCGCTGTTAGCTAACAACAGAAGGGTTACCAAGAAATATTTTTGGAGTTTTAAAATATGTATTTTAATTTACTATGAATATATCAAGTACCATAATGAATTCCTTTCTCCTCCTATGACCTTCCATAATTACAAGCAGACAAGAACATGATAGAATCTTTATTAAGTGCCTTTTAGATAGATTATATCTGTCAAAAGAACAAAACTCTCAAACCTATTCTCAAGAACATTAAAAACTAACTTCTACTATTCTCCCAATATAAAAAAATAGGTGACACTTCCATTATTCTAATTACCCATATCAATATATAAAGTATCACTAACCCATCCCTTTCCAAAGCCTGATGGTTTCTTAATAAAGCCTAACAGGTACTGGTTTGAGAGATATGAAACTGTTATTTCTACAAGTTAAAAAGATGTCTAAAGGGATGGGGATCTAGCTCACTGATACAGTGCATGCTTAGCTTATTTGAGGTTATGGGTTCGATCCACCACAACACACACACACACACACACACACACACACACACACACACAGAGTCTTATATACACAGTTTTGTTATCCTTTAAACTAATATATTCAGAAGGAGTATTTGGGACTACTAGAGGAATTGTGACCATATCCTTATCACATTTCCCCACTTTTCAAGGTAGGCTTTTGTGTTTTATAAATGTTTTATTTAAAAAAAATTTTATTTTGAGGTGATACACATGTAGTTGTGTCAAAGAATACAACAAGGTCCCATATACTCTTTATCCAGTGTCCTCCAATAACAATATCCTGAAAACTACAGAATAAGATCCAAACCAGGAATTTAACATTGATAAAACCCAACAATATCATTCACATTTATCATCTTACATGCACTCATACATGTGTATGATGTTTAGTTTAAGCAATATTATCACTAATACAGATTTATGTGACTTCTGCCACAGTCACGAAGAACAATTCCATCATAAGGGGTCCTCCTGCTTTCTTTTACAACTACAGCCACCTCTGCCCTCACCCCTTGCCTCTCCTCTCCCCCAGCATTCCTAAATGCTGGCATCCACTTATCTATTTTCATTGCTATAATTATGCCATTTTAATAATGTTATATAAATGGAATCACACAGCACATGACCTTTTAGGATAGAATTTTTTCACACAGTAAAATCCTCTAGAGATTCATCCAGGCTATTGCATGAATCAGTAGTTCTTATTTTTTAATTGTCGGGTATATTCCATAGCAGGGATGTACCAGTTTGTTTAACCATTCACCTATTAAAGGAGATCTGGACTGTTTCCAGTTTAAGGCTATTCTCTCAGACAAATGCGCAGGTGGGTCACTGCTGGGTTATATGGTAACTGCAAGTTTTGTTTTGTAAGAAACTGTGAAATTGTTTTCCACAGTGACTGTGCCATCTTACATTCCCACCAGTAATCTGTGAGGGACCAGTTTCTCTATACTCTCTCCAGCATTTGGCATTTTACTATTTAAAAATTTTAGACATCTAATAAATGTGTAGTAACATCTCATTATGGTTTAATTTGCATCTTGCTGTTGAACAATGCTGCTGAACAATGTTCTATGTGCTTATTTGCCAACTTTACAGCCCCTTTCCTGAAGTGTCTGTTCATGTCTTTTGCTCTAATTATATTTTTTTAATTGGGAGTTGAGAGTTCTTCATATCCTAGATAGTAGTTATTTGTCAGATATATAGTTCGCCTATAGTTCTTTCCCAGTCTGTAGCTTGTCTTTTCATTCTCTTCAGATGGGCTTCCACAGAGTAAAAGCTTAATTTTGGTGAAGTCTAATTTATCATTTTTTTCAAGTAGGGATTATGCTTTTATTGTTGAGTATAAGAACTCTGCCCAGTCCTACATCCCAAATATTTTTCTCTATGTTTTTTCTAAGTTTTACAGCTTTAGGTGTTACATTTCAATCTGTGATCCATTTTGAGTTAACTTTCCTATGAAATTCAAAGTTTAGGTTGAGGCTGTTGCTATTTTGCCTGTGGATGTCCAATTAAACTCCAGCACTATTATTGAAATTGCTGAAAAGGCTGTCCCTTCCTCCATTGAATCACTTTTGCACCTGTATGAAACATCAGTTGGGCATGCGTGCAAAATTATTTGAGTTCTCTATTCTGTTTCATTGATCAGTATGTCTATTCCTCCACCAATACCACACTGTCTCAATGACTCTAAATATATAGTAAGCCTAATACCAGGTGGACTTCTTCCTCTGATTTTTCTTTTTTCCATGATTGCTTTAGCTCTCTAGGGTCTATGTTTTTTCATATACATTTTTAGAATACACTTGCTTATCTATGTCTATAAAAACTCTTACTGATTTTTTTAGGAACTGTGCTAAATTTACAGGTCAGTTTTGAAAGAACTGACTTCTTTAGTGTTGTCTTCTAATTCTTGAACACATGACATCCCTCCATTTTGGTCTTTGATTTTTCTCAACAACGTTGAATGATTTTCAGCACATACAACCTATATATTTAAGTGATTAAATTTTAAAATTTAATGATTGTAAAAGGTGTTATATTTTCAACTAGATGCATGATTCTTCTAGGTAAGACTTGCAGAATCCCTTGGTGAGGGGAGACTGTGGTGGTTTCCCCTACTTCTGCTCTCCAGTTGCCCCAGTATCTCTGGTCAGGGGAAAAGTGTCTTGGACACACAGCTACAAAAGCAATTCCCCAGACCAACTTGTTGGGTGTGACTGGGGCCCTTCCTGTTCTTGCCTTTTGCTTCAGTGTCTCTGAGTTGGAAAGGAAAGCCTCATTCTCACAGAGACAAGCAAGCTTCCCAAATTAGTGCATATTTATTTTTTTATGTGGTTGACAGTCGGATACTTTAAGAAATGGTTTTTAAAAACAATTTTTTGTTTTGGTTGTTGATGGATCTTTATTTATTTGATTTATTTATATGCAGTGCTGAGAATTGAACCCAGTGCCTCACGTATGCTAGGCAAGCGCTTTACCACTGAGCCACAACCCCAGCCCAATAAATGTTTTGAAAATCATAACAAAAGATCATTTCAGAGTAGAGATTATAATTTAGGTCTGAGCAAGTAGCCTAAGGCTTCTCCTACTAATTAAACAGTATCTGAAGCAATGGGTAATTATTAAAATATGAAATCATGGTCTGTTTTCCTAACTTGGATATTAACAGATTTTAAGTAGTTTTTCAATCAATGACTGATGTAAAGAGTTTGCACCTAACTTGCCTAATGTTTTAGTAAACAGAAAAAAAATCAATTAACAAGAAGCTTTTGCCAAATGTTTTAGCTGACTGATAACTATTAGGAACACCATTTAAATCCTACATTTCTCTGAGTAACAAATTGACAGAGTCTTTAGAACTTTAATTTCTTCCTCCATAAAGTAGGATAAGACCCATGCTTCAGAAAGATAACAAATAGATTTGCCTAACATAGCAGATGCTCAATAATGGCAGTATGGTTTACAGTAAAAAAACATCTATCCCATAGGGGGAAATTTCTAAAAGTATACTTACAGTCTGACTTACTCTGTGTCAGGTGTGTCTATGGTTGGCCTTCCATTACTTATATCTTTTTGCTACATGAATCTGTAGCACCCTCTCCACATTATGTGGAACCCAACAAAAAGTTTATACAATGGGTACAATCTCTTTACCGCATACCCAGTATTACATCAAATCAGTTTGTAAAATGAATACCATACCTACCCAAAAAGGGAAAATGAGTTTTACAAAATCATTGGAAAAACTATATAGAGTTCGGAGGACCACTTCTATTGTTCTGCCTTCATGACTGGGAGAGAGAACTGGAAGCTAAGAATTCACATGTATCTAGGGCTGGAAAATATCTATTTTCTTACATTATTTTTGTAACAATAGATCTGAATATGTATAGACACAGAACCATTTACAGAGATGAAAAAACTGTAATATCAATTTACTAAGTAAGCAAAATCTACAAAACCAAAATCATTATTAAAATTGAAAATGTTAACTGAATAGTAGACATGTGTCAGTCACTGAACTTGAATATGGCATTGTTCACTATAGTGAGTTCACTGTGAGTGAGTTCACTACACTGTTCACTACAAAACACAGATCTTTGGAGTTCAGTATGTGGTTTTCATAAAGACACAGGACGAGATGTAAAAGTTACTTCCGTCTTTTTCATCTCTTCCCCAAATTATCACATGGCCAAGAACATCATGGAGTCCTGGCAAGGGTCAGTACTCAGTGAGGTGGGATCAGCTTATCCTGCTGATTGTGAACAGAAGATTTGAAAGCAAGTATTAAATCCAGAATTAGGGCTATCATGGTTAAAAGGTCCTTCCAAGGGCTTGTGGGGAGTAGTTTAAAAGGATGTGTATTCTTTACTTACCTTTGCCCAGATAGCAGCTGACAGTCCAAGAACAGGGCTGATGGACAAAATCACAAGGGTTAGCTTCCAACCACGTATAAATCCTATTATAAAACCAGCGGCAAACGTTGTCATTGACTGAAAGAACATTCCAATTTTGTCACCAATTCCTTCATTAATTTTGGAGACATCACTAAAAGAACAGATAGTGTTAGAAAAAATGTCAGAAATGTACACACAGAATGTTTTTTCCTGAATCTGGTTTTGTTAGGTGTCAGGTATATTAATTTATATCTAGAGTCTTTGGTTGTGCATGCTTGTTTTATTTGGCAGCGTGCTTAGTTCATAGTAGAAAAAATTGTCATTAACAACAGAAAGTTATAGTTCAGATGACCCCAGGAAATGGAGATGATATACTTAAGAAATCATCAATGCAGAAATTTCAAATAGCTTGGAAACTGCACTAGAAAGTGTGATGTTGATGCTGTACTGCACACTGCTTTTCTACATATTCTCAAACTATTTCTTGATTTGGCAAGTCCAATCCCTCATTCAGTGCTAGTTATATAGGTCCCCTCATGGCCTGCCTGGGGAATGGAAACAAAATGGTGCATAAAACATGGTTGCCACTCAGAAGAAATTTAGTCTTCTGACTGACACATTAACATGTCCTAATAAATCTAATGACATCTATTTCACTTCATTAAGACTAAGACCCACATTGGAGTTAAGTATAAAACTAGGTACTTACTCTATGAGCCGGGTGTTAAGCTCCCCAACATCATGCACATCAAACCAGCCTATCTCCTGCTTCATTATAGCGTGAAAAAAGTGTTTTCTAATTTTGTGGATTTGTCTTCCAGCTGCCATGCACCAAAATGAAACCTGAATATAAGCAGCAATAAGCACACCAGCACCAATTCCACTATAATAATAGGCATACCTGAAAAACAAGAAGACTGCATATATTCTGTTTTCTAATTAATGCATCTCTCCCAAAGAGATCACTCACTCTTAGTTTTCCAGTTTTCTGGGTATTTCTCCATCCTTAGCAAATAACAAGGGGTTGTAACAAGCTGAATTGATGGTCAATATCCCACTATGTCTGAGTCAATACTGAAGAATGGGTAAGAATGGTTTCCTCTTTGGCTCAAATCACTAGCTCTTAACAGCAGTGTAATCTCATCAAGCTGTTTTTGACCTTTCCAAGATTCAGTTTTCTAACTGGTAAAATGGAGGTAATAATAGAAATGCAGTGATGTGTCAAATGTACCTGGGCCAGTGCCTGGCACATAGTAAGCACCGAGAGAATGTCAGTTATTGTGAAAGACTATGTGTGCTGAGGCCTCAGGTAAGATGCATCACTATAGTCCTGTGTACTTTTATTAGATCAGCATGGATTGATGAGCCTCTTGGGGTGGTCTCTGCACATTAGAGGATGGATAGAAGTGATAAAACTTGTCAGAAAGTGGAACCGAGTTATGGAAGTGGTCCCCTGGCCTTTTTGTCTGTTAGTCTAGCACAGCATAGATGTTAATTTGACAACTAAATATAAAAAGTATTTTTATATCATCTACCCAACTGGCCATCATCAGCAATCATGAGCTATCCTAAAATGTTCACTGAACCAATAGCCCTTCCAGTTTAAACTCCAAAAATAAAAAAGTAAGCATTTCATAAAACCAGAGGCTTGATATCTAGAAATGTTGAATTAATGGTTTCTTGCTCTTGAGTCTTCACATTTCAAAAAGCAAACAACTCTTGGACTTCAGTAAAAAACTTTTAGGTTAAAGGCAAACATTCTAAAATGGAATAGAGAATACCTATTTTCCCATTTTAAAAGTTCTCTACTTGCTGTCTTCTAATAAAAATGCATGCCATGCAGAGCTGTAAAAATGATTATATAATAAACAGTCCCTGACATTACTGTTCACAATTCTGAGTTCAACCCATCAGGAATCTTGCTAGACAAATCTCCCCAAGCTCTACCTTCTAGTTTGCAATTTATTTATCAGAGAACGTGTAATCTGAACACTAAATTTTAGTTAATAGGTAACTCTGAATTAATTATTATCAAAGTGTTAATGATACACCAAGAAAGGGCTAAAATGAAATCCCATTTAACAAGCAGAGCTCATGATTTGAGAGTCAGTAATGTATTGCAATGTAACATTTTAAACAACCAAAACATTCTAGTTTTCCCAAAGTAAGAAACAATGCTTCATCACAGGAATAAATGGAGTTATTTGCTTCTCATCTCAAAATAGAATCAAATGTCTCAACTGTCTACACTTTCCTCAAAACTATCATTAAAAATATAACATAGAATCATTCTGATTCACTAATATGTACCTTTGGACATCTGTTATAAACTGTTCTGAGGAGTAAACTTCATGGTGTATAAATCATTAACAAAAAATTTCCCTGTGTTAGGTCAGAGTGATTGTATTTTGGGGGTTTTATTGAATTAGATACTGAGTTTTAAAATTTTCTTTAGGCTGATCTATAATATCATGATTGAAAATGTTCAGGAAAAAAACTGAATAATTACAAAGTCATTTAAAATAACAATTCTTAATTCAACTATATTTTAAAAGACTACTTGGTCTTCTTCTAATTTCTCTGTGTATGTCTTTGCTAGTGTATACAGAAGTCTAATTTAGGCTTAACCTTAAATTTGGTTCATCTTGTACAGAAAATCTTTTTCTTTAAACATAACCACAAGAATGAGAAGTTATACACCATATGTGTAATATGTCAAAATACATTCTGCTGTCATGTATAACTAAAAAGAACAGTAAAAAATATATAAAAGAATTCTACACTGCATACCTCTTGAGTCCTAATAATAGTTTTGTTCTCCTCAAAAATTTATATTTTTATTATGATACTGCAAAGTTTTGAATGATGGTATAAATGGATTGATACAGAAAATGTTAACAAAACAATAATAAGAAAAAATGTTTAATTACGTGGTCATTTCTTCCTCCAGAGTGAGGTTCGGTCTTAAGTCAGCAACGCCTAAATCACCATAAAACAAATATACAATTTATGTCTCTTTGGTCTCTATTAAAAATAAGCACATAAAAATGAATCAAATTCATTTCATTTAATAATTTACACAAAACAGGTGAAACTGACTCAGTTTTAATTGTATCTAATTATGTCATCCACTCAAATTCTTCCTTGCTGGCTGTGTGCAACCACATATAGACTAAATTCACTGAGGCTTATTTGCAGGAAGACATGCAAATTGATAATAAATATCAATGCATACTTGACACATACATATTTAAAATCTAATACTGCATTTCTCCAGCTTTTATTTTTATTTTAAAATTATCAAATAATTATCACTAAGAACAGTGTATCAAATTATCACAAAGAATGGTGTAATAAACATCAGTAAACATCACCCAATATTAGCAAAATATTAACATCTTTGGACCAAGTACATTAAAAAGTCCTTCACAACTTCACAACAAAAGTCCCCCCCACACACACATACACACACAAATAATCACTTATTCAATATTTTTGTGTATATGTTTTCAGATTTTATGTATGCATATATACACATGTACACACATACAAACATACATGCTTAGTTTTTAAAAATTGAGTCACAGTCTACATTTAATGGCCATTTTCCTTGTCACTATATATGTGAATCTATTTTTTTCAAAGTTGAATCTATTTTAGTTGTTTCTAATATTATACTGCAATAAACAATGCTGTATTAAACATACTTATGCACATATATATGGTAAACATTTTATAGGATAAGTTATCATAATCAAGACTGTGAGATCAGTGGGTAGCCACATTTTAAATTTTACAATGACTGCAAAAAGTTAGGTTACAATGTGAGAAGGCCCATCAGTGAAGTCTGATATTGATGGGTGTAGGAAAGGGGAGGAAAAATATTTTTGGCAAAGTGAGCAATATGGACAAAAGTACGTGGCAGGTTTGAAGAATAAGTAAGCCAGTGTGGCTGGGGAATGGGGTGTTTCATGGATGTAAAAAAGGCCATATGTGGCTGTAAAAAAATAGTCTATCCAGGCAGGTATAGCATATGAAAACAGACTGGCAGTCAATCAGTGGTTTTGAGCTAAAATGGCTATAATTAGAAATATGGTCTAGGAAGATTTAGCTGTCAGTAGTGTGCAAGGTTAACTGGAAAAGAGACTAAGGGACTTGAGCTATTATAATTACATAGGGAAAGAAGGCCTGTGAGAATAGAAACGAAGGAGAATACAAGACTTATAGTGGAAGCTACAGGCCCTCACTACTGATGGAATATAAGTAGACAGTAGAAATAAAAAGTGATGGAGACTTCCAGCCTAAGCATCTGGAGAACAGTAGCACTATGGTGGGAAATAAGCCAGTAGAAAGAGCTGTTCTGAACAGATGAAGGAAGATTATGAGATTAGTAGTGAACACTTTTATTTTTTAGTGCTTAAGACATTCAGTTGAGCTGAGTGCAGTGGCGCAAGCCTGTAATCCAAGCGTCTCAGGAAGCTGAGGCAGGAGGATTGTGAGTTCAAAACCAGCCTTAGCAAAAGTGAGGCACTAAGCAACTCAGTGAGACTCTGTCTCTAAATAAAATATAAAATAGGGCTGAGGGTATGTCTCAGTGGTCCACTGCCCCTGAGTTCAATTCCCCCCGCCAAAAAAGACATTCAATTGAAGATGTCCAAAAAGTACTCAGACTATGACTTTTCAGTCTGGAGAAAGTTCAGGATTCTGAGGAGACCATGTAAATATATGTACTTTTCAAGGTCAAAATTGGATCCTCTACATTTATATACATAACAATACTACATATATAGTTTCATTCATTAGAAACCAACTCTATTACCAAGTTCTTTTCAATTGTGCTTTGGTGATATTGATGTGTACCAGTCAGAATAAAAATTGGGCAAAATGATGGAATAAAAGTAGAAAGTAAAATCCTTTGTCAGAGATAATATCTGCTAATCAAAGAATGGAATGAAAGCATCATATTCTTTAATCCCCTCCAATTTCACACTTCTTTCACCTAATCAGCCTTTATTAATTAAAAGCTCTTAGGCCCAAAGACTTTTCCCTCTTCTCTGAGACCCTCATAAAATTCTTACCTTGAGATATGCCTTCACAAAATTGAATCTTGTAAGCTGAAATGAATTTAGAGTTCATGCAACCCCATAACTTTTTATTTGTATGACTCTCAAAGGTTAACTGCCCAAACCAATAGCCACGAAGAACAACATTTAAACAGTATCCTAAAATTAATCTTGTTTTTCAATAGGAAAAACCAGAAACTCTCTAGGCTGTACAGTATTATCTGCCAAATTATCAGGGTAGGGAAGCTGTTATATTATTTTTACTAAAATAGTCACTTTGATTCTTGATGAATTTCTTGTCTTCTGGCTTCTTGAAACTCATTCTCCTGGTTCTTCCACCACTGTGACCACATTCCCTAACTCTCCTGTTCACTGGTTTTTTGTATCATTCCTCCTCCCTAAATTCTGGTGTTTCCCAGAATCTTATGTATGCTCCCGGAATGACCTTGGCCAGCTTCAGCGATTCCCAAATTTGTATCTGGAGCTATTCAAATACCATCCTTCCTCATGGTTAGTGCTCTGGTTCGGATCCCCCATCATCTCAACCCCTACTTTAGCTGTGGTCATTCACTCTCATTCCTTACAACAGGGGGGCTTAGAAAAGGAGTTTAGACTGAGATTTTACACAAGCATTCTCATTAAGGACTTGGTGGCCAAAGTCATTGTTTTTAAACATTTATAAATGATTTTTAACATCATTTATCCTGCTGTTAGTTGTATTTTTTAATAAAAACTTGTTGTTGAGAATGGCACAGAACCTATCTAGTATGCCATCCCCAACTCAAAATAAAGTCAAAACATGTTGATTTTTTAAAAGAAAAATATGTATTAGAATTTATCTTATGAAACCCATTCAGAATAATAAAAGCAGCATCAAAGAGTATTTTATAGAAACTAGATCTGATAGTGTTCAGAACTACTACTCTAAACCTTGAATTTGGGTCTTAATTTTCTGAAGTATTCTCTTATTAAAGCTGAGGATGTCTCTCAGTGGTTGGGTGCTAGCCTTACATATACAAGGTCCTGGTCTGATCCCCAGTACCATCAAAAAAATTTTTTTCTTATGATCAATTGTTATTTTGAAATGTAATACCGCCTGAGTCAAAGAACACGAGGGTTTAATTTTATACTCAAGAAGTGAAAAACAGTGCAATTTGATTCATTGTACATAGATAGAGGATAACATATCAATTCTCTAGTTGTAAGTTGTATAGAATCACAACATATATGCAGTCATATATAAAGTTAGGGCTATGATGACCATCATATTCCACCACCTTTATTGTCCCCATGCCCCCTCCCCCCTAACACCCCTGTGAACACAGTTCTACCATTGTTCCCATGACCTTCCCCACATTATGGATCAGCATCCACTTACCAATGAGTACATTCAGCATTTGGTTTTCTGAGATTGGCTTACTTCACTTGCAAAGTTTAAACTACTATAAGATATACATACTTAATATTATTTAAAGATATTCAATTTTGTTTAAAGTTTAAGAAAATTTTGTTCATCTATCCATTCATCCAAATATTGATTCACTCATTTGTTTATTCAATCAATATTTAATCAGCAAAAAAAAAAAAAAAAGAAGTGTAAAACTACACCAGATTAGGTAGAATCAGGCCATCTGGAGGGAGGGTCCTAGAAATCTAAATTTTTAATAAGCAAACCAAGTAATTATACTTATTAAATTACACCACAACTGTGGTATTGCTAAAGTGTGAGAACTCTTATCTAAATCTAAAGAGTATCAACTGCTGTGACTTCAAAAACCTGTTCTGGGGGCTGGGATTGTGGCTCAGTGGTAGAGTGCTTGCCTTGCATGCGTGAGGAACTGGGTTCGATCCTCAGCACCACATAAAAATAAATAAATAAAATAAAAATATTGTGTCCATCTACAACTAAAAAAATGTATACATATATATATTAAAAAACAACAAAAAACCTGTTCTATGGCTAGGCATGGTGGCACATGCCTGTAATCCTTGAAGGCTGAGGCAGGAGAGGAGGATCACTTAGTAAGGCCCTAAGCAACTCAGTGAGACTCTGTCTCTAAATCAAATATAAAAAAGGGCTGGGGATATGGCTCAGTGGTTGAGCACTCCTGGGTTCAATACCCAGTACCAAAAATAAAATAAAATAACATACAATAAAAAGGACTAGGGATGTAGCTCCATGGTAGAGTGCTTGCCTAGCATGTGTGAGGTCCTGGGTTTGATCCCCAGTACTGTAAAACAAAACAAAACAAACAAACAAAAAAACTGTTTTGTTCGGCTTACAATCTGAGTATGTTTGTGCGTATATATATTTTAATTACTTGCCAATATCTAATACTAGACAAATTATATACAAAAATCCAGCCTTCAGATTTGTCATTTTAAAAATTAAAATATCCAACGCTTGCCTTGCACTCTGACATGACAGTCGGCTAGAATTATAGTAGAGTTCAGTCTCCACTTCTGCTCCTCACTCTTCCCTATTCTTTTACACTCAGATTTGGGGATCTCCTTCACAAGTACCTGCTTACCCCTATAGATACTGTCTGACCCATGATGCCTGTACTTACAAATCATTACCAGTAAATTCTTTCGAAAGGTAATCATCAAATGAATCTTTTCTTTAATGAGGATATTATTGTTTAAACTTTTTCTTCAGATAATATTAAAATAAGTATGAAAGGATAGAAAACAGGAAAAAAAAGCCAAGTCAAGACGAGACTTGGCATAGTATTTTTTCATTTATTAAAAATAACTTTTGTCAATGTCTACTTTAATAAGGATCTTCTACCTCATCCTTCTACTTCAATCAGGTCTTCATGTTTTCATCAAATTTTATCTGTGGAAAATTTTGTTGTTTCCATTTGTAATCTGTAGTGATTATTTCCATTGCATCAAAGATAAAATTCAAGGCCTGTAACACATCATATTAATCCATTTGCGGTCTTGTCACAATGTACACGTGACAACATAATATTTTTGAAATATCAATCAATGATTTTCCAGCTACTTTCTTTATCCCCACATCCTTTTCCTCATTCCAGTAGTAGGGCAATCACTACCACAGCTAAAGAGAAAATAGTATGTAGGTTTCTTCTGGACTTTTTTGAGTCCAAAGTCTTTGCCCTGAAGGGTGGGAAAAGAAACTGAGGAAGGCAAAAATATTTTGCTTAAATTCCATGAGACTAACTTCTACTTTGTTAGACTAAAAACAATATTTTTCATGTGCTGAAAAGAAATGTAATTGAGAACTGATAGCAGTATAAGCACCTGAGGGTCCAGGAGAGAAAAGCCTGTCTCCTAATAGGCTTTCCTGTCTCCTGATACCTGATACCTTTTCTCCTGGAGAACTTGAAAAGGAATGATTATAATGATTATATAATGAATTGAGGAAGCCTAGGAACAGCTCCCCAGAGTCTTGGACCTAGAGAAATGCAGAAGGAGCAGAATGTTCCTGCTCCTTCTAAGAAAGAGGAACACGAACACTCAACAGGATGCATGTGTGGAAGACAGTGCTGAAGGACACTTGGCCTTCACATGTGTCTGGAGCTAGGCTGGCCTCCAAGCATACCCCAGAGAAAGGTGAGGGCTACCCTAAAATAATTGAGATTGGATTTTTGTCACATTATTTGAAGAAGGACTTGAAACTGAAATTTAGGTGTTGTCTAAAATAGAATTACATTTTTTCACACCTGGATTCTAAACACCTTCACTGCATCCCTTTCCAGCCTCAATTCATGCAGCTCCTGCACCCTATCTTCTCTAGTTCTCCCCGTTTTCATGGAGCTCTGGATTGAAGCACAATGAGGAATTTGCTATTTCCTAACTATTCTATGTTCTTCCTTTAACATTTATTTATTCTGCTCTTTCTATTTGGAATGCCCCTTGCCAAAATTTCTCTTCTACATAATACTTTTTCTCCTCACAATTGAGGTAAAATATGACATCTTATCCAACAGCTAACCCCTAGCAGAGTTATTGCCATTGGATTCCAGAGTAATGGACACATGATTCAAATTACAAAGTCAGTACTAGAAGTATGACTGCTATGTCTAATTCCCCTCATTTCCACCAATGTGAGCTGTGAGAAAACTGGACTACATATTAAGTTCACCTTTGTCTCCACAGCATTCAGCCTGTTCTATCTGCTGTAACCCAGCCTTCCCGACAATATTAAGTTGTCTCACGGAACTACCACACACGACAGACCATTTGTCAAAATATTCCATCCTAGCATTCTTCTATCATGGAAATAAGTGTCTCACATGAGAGTACAAAGAGATATAGTAGGCCCTTCTACCTGGTACAGAAGGTCTTTTCCACACCCAAGCCAGGCTTCAAAGAAACTATGTTGCCCATGACGGAATACTTCATACCATTCAGGGGTCACATTAAGTTACAATTTTATCTGACCCAACTACCTAGTATATTTAGTAGTTGTAACTGCTGAGAATTTAGAATAAGCAAAGAGATTATGTTGAAAAGGTGCTCTTCAAACCATCCTC
Source organism: Geosciurus inauris (assembly GCA_004024805.1). Lineage (NCBI taxonomy): Eukaryota > Metazoa > Chordata > Mammalia > Rodentia > Sciuridae > Geosciurus > Geosciurus inauris. The sequence goes on along the minus strand of PVHX01025526.1, from coordinate 148 downwards.
CACAGAGCCTTCATGCCAGGCACTGTTCCAGATGCTGGGGGGTACCACCTAGAATCAGAGCCACTTTTTCTAATCTTACTGGATTTCTGTTCCAGCAGGAAATCCCTTTATTTCAGGCCCCAAACCTCACATAACAGGATACTATTGC
>PVHX01025525.1:0-22234 GCA_004024805.1 Geosciurus inauris | reverse complement strand
TTTTTCTTTACTGGGGATTGAAGTCAGGGGCACTCAACCACTGAGCCACATCTCCAGCCCTATTTCGTATTTTACTTAGAGACAGGGTCTCAATGAGTTGCTTAGCACCTGGCTTTTGCTGAGGCTGGCTTTGAACTTGCTATCCTCCTTCTTCTGCCTCTGCCCAGCCTGCATTTTTTGGGAGGATGAGTACTGGGGATTGATCTCAGGGGCATTCGACCACTGAGCCACAACCCTAGGCCTATTTTGTATTTTATTTAGAGACAGGCTCTCACTGAGTTGCTCAGCGCCTTGCTTTTGCTGAGGCTGGCTTTGAAATCATGATTCTCCTATCTCAGCCTCCAGAGCCGCTGGGATTACAGGCCCAGCCTGCATTTTGATGGGTAAAAGTGGTATCACATTTTTTTTTGACATTTTTTTCTTTAATTATGAATTCAGCTCAGTGTTTTTTCATATATTTCTTTTTTCTTTTTCTCCTATCTCTAATTTTTCTAGTGTTTTGAACATGAAAGGGTGCTGTATTTTGTCAAATGCTTTCTCTACATCCATTGATATAATCATATGATTCTTATCTTTAAGTCTATTGATGTGATGGATTACATTTACTTATTTCCATATATTGAACAACTTTGCATCCCTGGAATGAACTCCCCTTGATCATGGTACACTGTTTTTCAACATGTTTTTGTAGTGATTTGCCAAAATTTTATTGAGAATTTTTGCATGTATGTTCATCAGAGATATTGGTCTGAACTTTTCTTTCTTTGATGTGTCTCTGTCTGGTTTTGGTATCAGGGTGATACTTGTCTCATAGAATGAGTTTGGAAGGGTTCTCTCCTTTTCTATTTTGTGAAATAGTTTGAGGAGTATTGGTATTAGTTCTTCTTTGTAGGTCTTGTAGAACTCAGCTGAGAATCCCTCTGGTCCTGGGCTTTTCTTGGTTGGTAGGCTTTTGATGGTATCTTCTATTTCGTTGCTTGAAATTGATCTCTTGTTGTGTATGTCTTCCTGGCTTAGTTTGGGTAGCTCATAGGCCTCTAGAAATTTGTCGGTGTCTTCAAGGTTTTCTATTTTACTGGAGTATAAATTTTCAAAATAGTTTCTAAGTATCTTCTGTATTTCAATAGTGTCTGTCATGATATTTCAATTTGCATCATAAGTTTTATTAATTTGAGTTTTCTCTTTCCTTCTTTTCATTAGGATGGCTAAGGATTTGTCAATTTTATTTATTTTTTTCAAAGAACCAGCTTTTTGTTTTGTCAATTTTTTGAATTGTTTCTATTTCATTGATTTCAGCCCTGATTTTAATTATTTCCTGTCTTCTACTTCTTTTGGTGTTGGTTTGTTTCTCTTTTTCTAGGGCTTTGAAATATAATGTCAGGTCATTTACTTGTTGACTTTTTCTTCTTTAATGAATGAGCTTAATGCAATGAACTTTCCTATTAGCACTGTGTCTCTAGGACACTTCACAGTGTCCTAGAGATTTTGATATGTTGCATTGAAGTTCTCATTTACCTCTAAGAATTTTTTTATCACCTCCCTGATGTCTTCTGTTATCTATACATCATTCAATAGCATATTATTTAGTCTCTGGGTATTGGAGTAACTTCTATTTTTTATCATTGATTTCTAATTTCATTTTACTATGGTCAGATAGAATGCAGGGTAGTATCTCCATTTATTTTTGTATTTTCTAAGACTTGTTTTGTGGTATAACATATGGTCTGTTTTGCAGAAGGATCTGTGTGCTGCTGAGAAAAAAAGTATATTCGCTTGTTGATGGATGGAATATTCTGTATATGTCTGTTAAGTCTAAATTATTGATTGTTTTGTTGAGTGCTATGGTTTCTTTTTGTAGTTTTTTACTAAACAAAGAAATGCCATTTTGGGGGGTACTGGGATTGAACTCGACCATTTAGCCACATCCTCAGCCCTATTTTGTGTTTTATGTAGAGAAAGGGTCTCACTGAGTTGCTTAGCGCCTCGCCATTGCCAAGGCTGGTTTGAACTCGCGATTCTCCTGTCTCAGCCTCCCAAAGTGCTGGGATTACAGGCATGCACCATCGCGCCTGGCTAGAATACCATTCTTTTGGTTGTACACGATGTGGAGTTTCACTGTTCGTGTATAGGAAAGTTATGTCTGATTCATTCTACTGTCTTTCCTGTGCCTATCCCTGCTCCCTTCCCTTTTGTCTTATCCAGAGAACTTCTATGCTCCCTTTTATTGTGTGTTAGCATCTACATATCAGTGAGAACATTCAGCCTCTGGTTTTTTGGGATTGGCTTATTTCATTTAGCATGATAACCCTCATTACCAGAAAATGCCATAATTTCATTCTTCTTTGTGCAGGCCAGTTTTTTAAAGAACTTACTCATGAACCACATTACGTATATAAGTTAATCTTTTGTCAACAACCATAATGACTATGACACAGAAATTTCTATATCTTAGGCAAAATAACATCTTCATATTTACTAAGTCATATTTTAACAATTGCATTTGCTTTATGGAATAGATATTTTGATGTCCATTTTACAGATAAGATACCCTAGCCTCCTACAGGTTAACTACCTGCTGAATGAAGCAAGTCACAGAGCTAAGACACAAATCAGGTAGCCTGGGCCTAGTCACAAAAGAGGCAACACAACCACCCTAGCAGTCAAGATATAGAGCATTTCCATCCCACTGGAATGTGTCTTCCAGTCTGTGTACTACCAACTCCTTATCTTGCAGGCTCCAGGCAACAACTGACAACAACTGACATCCTCTTATCATTTAGATTCTTTTTCCTTCACATAACGAGAGTCACACTGAGTGTATTCCTTTATGTCCATCTTCATTTGCTCAGCAAAGTGTTTCTTAGATCCATTCATGGCATTGCCTATATCACTAGTGTGTTCCCTTTCATTGTTAAGTAGTGTCCTATTGTGTGGATTCACCACAATTTTTTTTTTATCCACCTATTTGTGAAAACTTCCATGCTTTCTTGTTTTTGGCTATTATGAATACAGCAGCTATGAACATTTATCTGCACATATTTTGTTTAAATTTATCTTGCATAAATAAGAAACTGTTGAATATCTTTTCTTATATCAATACCACTGTGTCTTGGCTGAGTTACAACAGAAACTTGCTATTAATGAAGTTTATATCCAAAGTGATTTTGTAATTTCTAAATTCTCAAAACCACTATTCTATTAAATTTATCCTATAAAATAAATGAAACATTAGTGAAAATTTTAAGTCATTCTTTCAGGCTTGGTCACTGGTTTTACCATCTATTGGTTGCCTTTTCCATTCAGGTCTTCCTAGTTCTTGGTAGGACTAGTAACATTTTATTAAAACCTGGATACTTAAAACATTTTCTCACTAAAAGAAGGAAGCTCGAAGCTTCCCAATATGAAGAAATGGTAAGCATTTAAGGATAGGTAAATGTTAATGACCCCAATTTGATCGTTACACATTGAGTATATGTATTGAATTATCACACTGAACTTCCATACATACAATTATTATGTATCAGTTAAAAAATTCACAACCTCTCCACTTTTCTCAAATAACAAAAAATTCCCATGGGCTGGGGATATAACTCAGTTGGTAGAGTGCTTGCCTTGCATGCACAGGGCCCTGGGTTCAATCCCCAGCACCATCAAAAAAAAAAAAATTCCCTGCTGCTGATTTACATATTTATATTAATTGCTACCCCCATTCCTAGTCCCAGGAAACCACTGGTCTGCTTTCTGTCTCTCTAAGTTTGTTCTAACTGGAAATTTCATATAAATTGTGCCATATGGTATGTAATCATTTGTGTCTGATTTGTTTTACTTAGCATATTTTGAGGGTCATCCTTGTTTTTATCATGTATCAGTAATTCATTCCTTTTACTGTTGAGTGGTATTCCATTGTATGAATGTACCAAATCTTGTTTATCCATCTACTGTTTGGGTTGCTTCCAGATTTGGATTAATATGAGTACTTCTGTGTGAAAGAAAATGTTCACAGAAAAATTACTCACTTCTCTTGAGTAAATACATGGAGTGGAGTTGCTGAGCCTATGATAAGTATAGGTTTAACTTTAGAGGAAACTGAGAAATTGTGTCTGAACCACTTTACATTTAGACCAGCCTACATGAGGTCCCCTTTTCCTCACATCCTCCAGAAGCCTTTTGGCAACGGTTCCTCTACACTCATCCCCAGCCCATAGTGTTCACACATCACATTGGCTATTGTTAGAATTGTTGGTCTGTCATTGAGGTTTGAATGGGCTGTAGTTTCACACATACCTGGCTGAAATTAGTGTGTCCTCTTATCTCTTTGATTCAATGTTTTCTCATCCTTCTAATTCTTCCCTTTCTTGTACCATCCTGTTTCTGCTACCAACATTCTTAAAAATCTGACAAGTCTCATTTGCATAACTGAAAGAAAGTTTCGCTGATAATAAGTAACTATGAAAACCGCCATGGTGTAGGATGCTTGGACTGGCTACCATCTTCTGATTTGTGAAAACTCCTTTAAGTAGAACCCAGGACTGACAGCTTCCTTTAAATATGTGCAGCATGTGTTCCCAAGCTGGTTATGAAGTTTGTGATCTGCTGGTTCCTAAATTAGCCATTATGGCTTATTTAAGAAGGTGGACTATTGCTCACCTGTGGCAGACAGAAAAGCGGTGTACCACTGCCAAAAAGTCCATCTGCTCCCAGTGTCTGTGGACTGCCTTCAAAGCAGGAGCTGGAATGATTCACAGTCAATATCTCTTCAGGAAAAAAAAAAAAAGTGCAGCAGATTGGAGCTGCCAGCTGTAGAGGAGGACATCCAATCACTTATTTTCCTGTCCATTCTAGTTACAAAGGACTATTCAAAATGATTTTTAACAAGGTATTATTTGAGACAGTAATCACTGCTCACAAAGTAGCACCTGCCTTAGGCGTCTTGGACCATATGCTAATATATAAGGCTTCCATAAGCTCATTTTTAATTTTGAGTGAATTGCATGTTTTCCTAAATCTGCTTTTCCAAAATATGTGAAATTAAAAAATAAATCCAAGTATGTTTGTAATCAATTAATTCTTAAAAGTTTTATTAATGTTTTAATCAAATGTATTAATGGAGTAAAGTACAATGTTTCAACACATGCTTACGGTGAGTACTGATCAAATCAGGGTAACTGACATTTTGTTCTTATCTAAAATGCATTTATATTTTTGGAGCTTTTAGAAATGGTATTGGGTTTTTAATTTTGGTTTCCAATTTTATGTTGGTAGCACTTAGAAACACCCTTTGTGTGTGTATGTGTGGTGGCCTTGCTAAGTCTACTTATTACCAGAAGTTCTTTGGTTTTTGTGTGTTTCTTTTGTTTGTTTGTTTGTTTTGGTTTGGCTTGTTTTTGTAAAAAACTTTCAATTTTCTACCTCACATATATTATCTGTGAATAGGGAAAGTTTTATTTCTTTCTAACCTATATGCCTTTTATTTCTGTTTATTGCCTTAATATACTGGCTAGGGCGTCCAGCACCATGTCGAATAGGAGTGATGAGAGTGGAGATTCTTGGCTTGCTCTTTATCTGAGATGATAATCAACCTTTTACAATGAAATATGACTCACACCAGTGAGAGTAGCTCCTCCTTATCTATAGTTGTACTTTCTGTGATTTCAGTTACCTACAGTCAACCATGGCCTGAAAAGATGAAAATTCCAGAAATAAACAATTCATAGCTTTTAAATTGCATGCCCTTCTGAGTAACCTGATGGAATCTTATACCATTCTGCTTTGTCCCATCTAGAATGTGAATCATCTCTTGTATAGTGTATCCACACTGTATATGCTATTCACCTGGCAGTATCCTAATAGCCATCTAGGTTATCAGATTGACTGCTGTGGTACCACAGTGCTTATGTTCAAGTAACCCTTATTTTACTTGCTAACAATTCCCAAGTGCAAGAGTAGTGATGCTGGAAATTCCCATGTATCAAAGAGAAACTATAAGTGCTTTCTTAAAGTGAAAAGATGGAAGTTGTTTACTTAATAAGGAAAGAAAAATATTTTGCTCAGTTTGCTAAGATCTATAGTGAAAATAAATCTTTTAATTATGAAATTGCGAAGATGGTAAAAGAATGTCAGGCTAGTTTCACATTATCATAAGGAAATACCTGAGGCAAGTAACTTATGTATAGGAAAAGGTTTACTTGTGGGTCTTGTTCTAGATGTTCCAGTCCTAGATCAGCATCCCAGTTGTCCCTGGATTTCTGGTAAGTGTTGCACATAACAGCAGGAGCCTATTGTGGAGCAAACTGCTCGTCTCATAGAGTCAGGAAGCAAAGAGAACAAAGATCCTAAGTCCCACAATTCCCTTCGAGGACATGTTTTCAATGACCTAAGGACTTCCCACAGGATTTCCTCTCCTAAAGGTCCCACCACCTCCCCATAAAGGAACACATCTTTTAAAAATGGATCTTTTGATGGTACTTATCTGAACCAGCACTGATTTTACTATCATACCTGAAATTGCAAACATATCCTTACACAAATTCAGTGTGTGGTAAGTGCTTAGTTAAGATGAGAAAAACATTCAGTTTGCTTATATACAGGAAAAAAACTCAGTACATATAAAGTTTGGTTCTCCCTGAGGTTTCAGACATCAACTGGGTTCTTGCAACATGTCCTTTCAAAATAAAGGGGGACTACTGTAAATCAGAATTGTTTGGAGGAGGGGGACCAGGCATCAGTATTTTTTTAGACTGTTAGGAAAGACTACCACATTGTAAATTTGGCTGTCCATTAGAATCACCAGCAGTAAAAAAAAAAAAAAAAGCAAATAAAAATTTAACTAATGCTTATAATTAATGAACATATGTAATGTGTTGGGAATTCTGTTAGGTTCTTTACATTCTACACTTTAATCTTTGCAACAAACATATAGAGCAAGTTTTATTGCCTGTATCTTTCAGAGCAATACACTGATGGTCTAGAACATTGACTAGCCTGAGTAGCAAAGTCAGAATTTCAGGATTTCTGTCTGACCACAGAATCCATTGTTATTTCTCTTTACCACTTGCCTCTTTGTTCAAGAATGTTAATATGTAATTCTTAGTAAAAGGTTTTTAAAAAATACTTTGTAACTTAAATTACAAAATGAATGAATAAGTCAAAAGTTCTTAGGAATTAACTTAAGTAACCTTCACAAAAATGTTTCCTGTTTGGACATTTTAAATGGAGCCATTTTCTCCTAAGTGCCTCTTTAATCCTCCCAATGTCCTTATGAATTGTGAAGGAAGAAACCTTCACTCTTATTTCCAAGGACTTTACACTAAAGGACTTTAGAATGTGATGTTACAGTTAAAGGGTAGACTTTGACACTACAGATCTGAGTACTTAGAGGAACGTTTCTAAACTGTGCTCTAAACTGTAACCTCTGCTTCACGGGACATGGTAATAAAACAAGAAGATAACATATGAAGATCATCTGCTTTAGAACCTGGTACATTGAAAACAGTCCATAAATGTTAGTCCTCCCCTTTATCCTTCTGCAGCCATAGCAATTTCATAAACACCAGGTGATTAAAGTGAGACTGAGCGGGAGCCACATAGGAAAGATGTGAAGGGCTGGTCCTGATTTGGAATGATTTGACCATTGACACCTGAAGTGATGCCGTGCAGTGGTGCTTATGAATGTGTAACACCCTAAATCAGTAAGACTTAGTGAATGTTCAAAATATAACTCCAAAATTTTAGGAGAATGGGGCATGAAGCGACAGATGACAGAGGATGAAACAAACACAGGGCTGGTGAGCGATGGCAGGAAGTCTGGTTTCTGCCGGAGGGAACCCTGGAAGATGGAAACAAATTCCTGTCAGGAGGAGGAGGATCTGGGCTCAGCCTCCTGGCACGTGCTTGTCCTGTCCTTCCGAGTCCTGGAGGCTGTGCCTACGTGATTTTCCCTGTCCTATATCTCACATCAGTCACTTCTCCTTTTTAATTATAGCAAATTGTGAAATTCTTTCTTGTTTGTTTTTGTTAGGACTTCCTCCCTTTATCTCTGGCAGGAAAAACTTATCCCTTGAGATTTCCTCTGGGACATGATTATTTACAGTCACTGCAATTTAATGACTTCTTAAGGATTTCTTTGTGATTTATCCTCCATTTTTCTCTTTCTTTCTCTCTCTCTTTTTTTGATACCAGGGATTGAGCTCAGGGGCACTCAACCACTGAGCCACATCCCCAGCCCTATTTTGTGTTTTATGTAGAGACAGGGTCTCACTGAGTTGCTTAGCGCCTCGCCGTTGCTAAGGCTGGCTTTGAACTCGCGATTCTCCTGTCTCAGCCTCCCAAAGTGCTGGGATTACAGATGGGCACCACTGCGCCTGGCTTTTTTTTTTCTTTCGTTCTTAAATCCAGTTTCTTTTTTTCAAAAAATGCTGTTTTTCTCTTGGGTATTTTAAATTATTAAAAAATTATAGCTTCAATATATTCTAATACTTCTGTAAAGCACTTTACTTAAGAAGATAATGTGCATATATAATATATATATAATACATCCAAAATAAATATTTCATCATACACAAAGAATTTGTATGCCAATATTTTTCTGCATCCTACGTTTAGGTCATAGGATAATATTCTGCCCCTTTTTGTTATCCCCACCACTTGGGATAGTTGGCACAGTTCAGACCACTTAATCTCTTGCTCCAATTACTAGACCAGCCTCACCCCATGATTCTTCTTGCTTATTTAATTTCCACCAGTTGCTAAGGACCTGTCTCGGCCTGTTTCTGCGACTATAATGGAATACTGCAGACTGAGAAACTGATAAAGAAAAAATTTAATTCTCCTGTGTGGAGGTTGGGAAGTCCAAGGTCAAGGTGCTGGCATTTGGTGAAGGCCTTCTTGCTGCATCCTCACATAGTGGAAGGTGGAAGCCAGACAGGGAGGGAGAAGGAGGGAGAGAAAAAGCAGACCCAGCTCATCATTATATAATGAAGCCACTCCTGTGACATAACGGCTTGAGTTCTCCCTGAGGCCGGTGCTCTCAGGGCCTAGCCACCTCTTGATACTGTTACAATGGCAATTAAGTTTCAACATGAGTTTTAGAGGGGACAAACTTTATAGCTAGCCTAACTTAGGCATGACTTCTTACTGGGGTCCTTCTCTGATGTCCCCTAGCCTGGGTTTTGTGCTCTCATCACTCTTATTTGTTGTGCTTATTATGATATTTAACTGCTTTCAAATGATTCAATTACTCCATTAGAGCAGCGGTCCCTGTCGGATGAAGTTGTCACTCAATAAAGATTTTCTAAATGAGCAAGTGAATGAACAAAATAGCTGTCTTGAAGTAGTGTTGCCCACTGGTGAAGGAAGCTGGCAGGAGATGGTCTGGGTCTGGATCCTGGCTCTGCTCCTAACTAGCTGTGTAACCTCAGGCTAATTACTTCACCTAGTTTGTTAATCTGTAAAATGGAGCTGATCATAGTAGATATTTCATCAGGTTATTACATGGTCTACAGGTTGATAGATGTCAAGAGAATGGTACCCGCACATGATAACACTGCACTGTTACTTGTTGTTATTGTTAAGTGGAAGGCCCATCCTTTGGCATGGTCTATTAGGACTGACTTACTCTTAGTTTCATGGGGAATTTATAAGAATTGATTTTGTTTTTCCTATACTGGGATTGAACCCACTAGTGTTTTGTCACTGAACTGCACACACTCAACCCTTTTTATTTTTAATGTTGAGACTTGGTCTTGCCAAGTTGCTCAGGCTGGCCTTGAACTTATGACCCTCCTGCCTCAGCCTCCTGAGTGGCTGGGTTTATAGGTATGTGCCACTGTGTCTGGCTAAAAACTGATTTTTATAATGCTGGATTTCTGTAACAATGTTGTAAATGATTTTAGCTATAATAAAGGTGTCCAATTGTAATTTAATATTATAATTATGGAGATGATACCTAATATTTTTGCTTGAAGTTATAATATGTGCTGATTAAATATGTTTTAAATAATTAGGATTTATTATAAGGTGAATTTTCAGCAACATAGTTGACACAAAGGAATCAATGTGAGAGGTTGTTCTCTGAAATCTATATTTGAGATGTTGATCGGAAATTAGGTAGGGGAAATTATAAAATTTTTCAAATTATTGAATTTTCCAAACACTGAAAGAAAGCTATCAGGGAGCTCATAAGTTAGAGAAAGATCATGTTTCATTTGCGTCAACAGTGATGTATGATTCATGTTTCTCCTTTTACTGGATCCGGAGATGAGAGAGAGGAGAAGACAAACTTGGAAGGAATACTTTTTATTATAAATTATACATTGTTTGGAGTAGCTATAAGCCATACTTTTTAAGGAAATCAAAGATTGGATGACAGTGCTTGCAGGATCTTTGGACACAAAAATTCTGAGAAGCCAGATAGATTCTGGGAAGATCAATCTCCACATGCAGAGATTCTGCATAAATTAGTTACTTAAACCAGAGAAAAAGCCAGTATCAGATTAACCAGTGACTGAAAATGTTAGCGGCTAGTCAATGAGATAACTATACCTAGGTAATTATATAAATGATATGGCATGATTGTAAGTGTAATCTTAAAAATGTGCATTTTTGTTATTTTGGAAAAATTACAGCTAAGTGAAAAATCACTCTCAGCTATATTTTTTTGCTTAGTTACTTCTTTACTTTCAGAGGCACTTTCAGAGCTGATGTAATCCTCTTTGTTTTTGTCTTTAAAATCTTCCTTTTACCTAGTTATTTCCTTTTACTTAGTTACTTTTCTTTTATTAGTTACTTCTGCTACAGGAAACAGTTTTGTAGCTGGGAAGATATGTCTTAGCAACAGAAGCTGCAAGAGTCAACAGGTATGAGTCCCTGCCTTGCCTTGGGGATATATGTAGCTTCAGTCAGGTGGCCTGGGTCTGGGTTCCATGGCAAGTCAATAATTTAAAGGACTCTTCAAACTTTTCTAACACTATATTTATAAACCAAGCCTGTCAAGCAAGATATACTTCATTTGGTGCATGTCACAACTTATAACAGATCTTCACATTTGAGAGGAATTTACAATGCATGTGACTATTTAGGTATGGGTCTTATTTTTAAATTATGTCATTTGTATTGTAGTTTCACATTGGATGGTAAAGTGGACCCCTGACTTTGCCCTGCCAATAAGTCTGAAATAAACATAACTTCCCTTTACTATCCTGTTATTTTTTCCATCTCCTATTATGCACAAGAAATGAGACAATGTTGCATTGTAATGATATTAGCTCATATATGCAGAGCTCAGTGCTCACACATAGCAAGCGATGAGCAGACATTGTGTTCTTACTGTTGCTGTCAGTGGCAGAGGAATTTTTCTTTGCAATATGCTGGATATTTTGCTGGGTTGTTAATAATTATTATCACATACATTTACTTTTTAAAATATCATGAGAAATTGGTGGCATCATCCTCATTTGTAGATGAAAAAAAAATCTGAGGCTCAGAGAAGTTTATAAATTCTGAGTCTCAGAGAAGTTTATAAAGTTTATAGAGATTGGGTGGGGGAGGATCAGAGTCAGTATCTAGGCCAGCTTAGTCTAATTCTGAAGCCCTTTCCTCTGTATCTCATTGCCAATATCTGTACTGCCAAAGGCCAAGAAGAGTCTGTTATTGACGGTGGGGGTAGCACATAGAAAATTATCCTGTTCACCCTCTAGTTTCTAGGCCATGGATTTGAATAACTCAATAAATATGCTGGAATTAACATTACATACACAATACATATATAATGATCTATGAAAGAAATGTGGAAGTTGTCCGCATCAAAATGGAGTCACTTGTGTCAACCCTACCGAAAGAAAGAAAAAGTAAATAAAGCCAGTAAATGTTATGAAGGAAGGGATCTTATGCATGACTGCCTGATAGTATCACAAAAGACTGCTAGAACCACAGGCTTACAACGAGGCCACCATAACCTCGTTGTAAGAAAGTGCTTCTACAAGAACATTTGCCCAGCAATGTCTGTTCAGCCTCAGACTGACACCACTCTTGTTAATCACTGTGGCCAAGGATTATTGTTTCAAGAGAACTGATGTAATCCTCTTCATCTTTGTCTTTAAAATCTTTCTTTTACCTCAGCCTCTTTGAATATGCCCATAGTTTACTAAGGCATGCATATTTCCATTGTAATGTTCTGCTACTTCAAAGTTAAATATCAGTATTCTTAGGAAAATCTCCCTGGTAGATGTTTCATTTAGGCTGATGACACACACACACACAAATTCATATTGTACATATTTTTCTTTAATTGGAAAAAGTTTGAGGATAGCATGTCTTTTTTTTTCAACTAAAGATGAAAGAGCATATCTATTAAAACAAATTCCCATTATTAAATTATTTTTCCTGAGATTTCATTATAAAATTAGGAATTTTTTCATTAAATATTCTTTGACCATGAGATTTAACATATCACACGTAAATAGCAACAAACCCTTAAACAACTATTTTTTTTTAAAATTTTTATTCTTGTTTTATTTAGGCTTACATGTTGACAGTGTAAATTGACTCAGTGTACATAGAGGATAACATATCAATTCTCTAGAGATAAATTTAAAAATTTTTTTGTTAATATGTTAAAAGCTTATTGATGGCTGGATATGGTGGCACACACCTATAATCCCAGCTACTCACTGAGGCAAGATCTTTTCTAAATTCAAGGCAAGCCTGGACAATTTAGTAAGACCCTGTCTCAAAATAAAAACTAAAAACAAAAGGCCTTGAGATGTAGCTCAGTGGTAAAGTGCCCCTGGGCTCAATCCCCAGTTTAAAAACAAACGAACTCATTGATATAAGTCCTAGGCATTTTCATTTAAAAGAAAGTTCAATAGTCCAATAGTCCAAGGCACTTTTAGAACTGACTACACGCTGGAATATATATATATATATATATATATATTGTGGTGCTCAAAGGGATTGAACCCAGGGCCTTGTGCATGTGAAATAACCACTCTACCAACTGAGCTATATCCCTGGCCTGCCTGGGGGGCTTTAAGACAGTAGTAACTACTGCCACCATATATGCCTGGACATAGTTCCAAAGATGGGGTTTTAATTGTGATTCTAAAGGCAGTCAGGGCTGTTTTTCCGATCTAAGGAAGAACAGAAGCACCTAACGGGCCAAGGCAGTAAATACTTGCCGAAGTGAATGAAGTACACAGGTCTGGAAAAGAAAAATCAATGCCTTCAGCTATCTTGCATCCACTAAAGAATCTTCCTGTGATCTTAATCTTCCTCAGACTGTCTGCTTCCTTCAGAGCTACTTGTCTCTAAAGAGCCAGACTGCTCAGTCTCTCGGTTGTCACTCCTTGACCCAGCTCACATCACTGGTCATGATCTTCACCCTTCTGAAACTGAGCTGATTACACCCCAATCAGTCATTCATTTAGTTTATACTAATATATTATGTATAAGTAATGTGCGATATCAATATATATTGAAGAATTCCCTGAAGGCTACTGTGGGTTATAAGCAGTGGTATTTAATACCTTACTTTTTAAAAGCTAATGAGGTAGAGCTGAATAGGATCTGGAGATTATCTTATCCTGTGGTTCTCAAATTAATATTTTTCAAAAGCAATACATCCCTTTATTTGGGAAGCTTATGGGCAGAAAGTCACTATATAATAAAAGAGAAGGTAAAGCTACTTTGCATGGAGCTTGAAGCAGAGTCCTGATGGCTGGGTCCTGTCCACATTTCCCTCAGAGAGTCCTGAGAGATTTATCTGGACCTCTGCATCTTGAAAAGCAGGTTGGAAACCACTGATCTGCCTGTAGTCTTGATTCCTTCCAGATAGCACACAGTAGGGGTACGTTTTATAAGTAAAAACACCTATCAGTGCTAAAAATATCCTAACTTTTGGGATCACAGTTACATCATATTTATTATGTACTTTTATGTACAGGCCCTTTCTATCCCATGTAGTAACTAAGTTCTTACAATGGTACTAGGTATGGTTATTATCTTCCCCACTTCATAAATGAGGACACAGAAGCAGGATACATTATGTCATTTGCCGGTGTCACACAGTTAGTATGTGCACTTATAACCCATTGCCTACTTGTGAGCATCTGAGAACTTAAATTACACGTGCATTAGGTCTTTGGGTAGGTACGTATTTAACGATAGATCTTTAATAATGATGACTCATGCTGCAGACACTGGAGATACAGGCATGAGTAAGACAGAAAAAGTCTCTGCCCTCACAAATGTGGTAGGGAGACAGATAATAGAACCATAATCAGATAAAGAAATAAGAAGATTCTGATAGGGAAGGATGCTATTAGCAACATAGAGCAGGGTAAAGCCATAGATGTTACTGGAGAGGGTGTGTCCTACATCATATAGACTTACTAGAACCTCACTGCTCAAGGGGTGGTTGGCAGCCTGGGAGCATCAGTGTCACTTGAAAGTTTGTTAGCAATTTAGATGCTCAGGAACCACCTAAAATCTATTCCATCATCAGAATCTTCATTTTAACAACCTTCCAGGTGCTTCATGTGCACATTATAGTTTGAGAGGTACAGAATACCAAAGAGCAAGTTTCTGTGGCTAGCAGCCAAGATTCATTCTCTCTGTACCCCTCCTCCCTCCCTCCCTCCCTCCCTCTCTCTTTTTCTCTCTCTCTCTCTCACACACGCACATAGAATATGTGTAACAAAGGGAAAATGTGGACTTTGCATTATGAAATAGCGTATTATAAGAATATCCCCACTTTTGCCAGGCATGGTGGCACACACCTGTAATCCCAGAGGCTTGGTGGGCTGAAGCAGGAGGATCACAAGTTCAAAGCCAGCCTCAGCATTTTAGTGAGGTCCTAAGCAGCTCAGTGAGACCCTGTCTCTAAATAAAATACAAAAAAAAGGGCAGAGGTTGTGGTTCAGTGGTTAAGTAACCTTGAGTTCAATCCCTAGTACCGAAAAAAAAAAGTAATATCCCTTCTTTCCCTATTTTTACTTGCAGTGTACTGTGGCTTCAATACATATTGTTTGATCCTTCTGAGATTCATGTTGAAATGTAATCCTCATTATGAGATATCACAGGTGTGAGCTTTAAGAGGTGATTAGGGCTCTATGAATGGATTAATCCATTTATGTGATTATTGGGTTATTTTGAGAGTGGATCTGCTGTGAAAGCCATTTAGTCTAGTTCATTCTGTAGTTTCCCTGTCTCTTGCTAAGCCAGGAAGAAGGCCATCACCAGATGTGGCCCCTTGACCTTGGACAGAAAATGAGTCAAAGTAATTTTCTTTTCTTTATAACTTACCAATCTGTTAGCATTGCATTATTAGCAACAGAAAGTGGACTAAGACATCGTGTATTTCCAGAAACTTCATCACTTAAAATCAGTATTTTGTCATAGTGCTAATGAAATAATTGTAGGTTATTTTACTGACTCAACATTAAATAATTCATAACTCTGACTGAAAACATTGTAAAAGAGAAGGTGTAAGTAAAGATCCTATTTATGGTTTTAAAATATGAAATTTAATGCTTCAACTCCAATAAAGTGAATAAAATATACTCTAAAGTATAAAGAACTTTAATTTGCTACAAAATATAGAGTATATAAAAATATCACTCAGTGTAAATTAGCATGCCAATTAAAAGCATTATTTAAACATTTAATTAAATGACTAAGTCTGAATTTTGAGGAGCAGATTCATAATTGTCCACAATGCTAAAAGTAAAACGCTCAGTTTTATTTGAGTGCATATAACCTTTCCTCTGCAGAGAGTTTCCTCTAACAAGTAACAATCAGAATCATCCCACTTTAGGGTTTTAAGAACCCAGAACTTAGGACACTGAGGTATTATTTCAGTAAAGGTCTGTGGCATTTTTATTACTAAAAGCATTGAAAAAATTAGAAACTACCCAACATTCTTCTGGGTTATACTTACAGCCTTCTCAGTTCTCTCTGAGCTCCTGTAGAGAAAAAGTAAAACAATAGCCACAGGGCAAAAGGAGATGTCAAAGGATTGCAATGGCTTGGAATTTGAATGTCACCAAAAGCCTGAGTATTAAAGGTTTTGTTCCCTGGGTTAGTCTATTGATCCTTAGGTCCCTGGGCATGCCCTTGAAGGGGATGGTGGGGTCTGGCCACTTCCTCTCTGTCCCCTTTGCTTCTTGGCTGCAAAGTGAGCTGTTTTGCTCCACCACATACTTCCAACATGGTGTGCTGCCCTGCCACAGGCTCAAAGCAGTGGGGCCAATTGATCATGGGCTGTAACTTTCAAAGTTGTGAGGCAAAGGAAACTTTTTTTTATAAGTTGATTATCTCAGATATTTGTTATAGTGACAGAAAGCTGATTAATACAGGTACTTAAGACCTTGTCCTGCCAGCTGATCCACCATCAAATAAGGTAACCAACTTGCCCCCATTAGCCCAGGGCTCTCCCTGTTTAAATACTGAAAGCTAAAGCTTAAACTTTTCCCAGGAAAAAGTTTGAGAGGTACTGTCACCCACTAAGGAGCTGTCATGATATTTATACACTATCTTGGACTTTCTGCCTATTTGTTTTAGATGTGATTTTTCTTTTAATTTAGATTATGTTCCTCAAGACAAGGTTATATTTGTAATTTACTTTTTAGGATAATTCTAAAATTGGAGTCATTTTTAACTAAAAAAATATATAAAAGAACTTAAAATTCTGTTGAACCTTTTAAGTGTCACTGGTGAGAATGTAATTAGGTGTGATCACTTTGGAAGACAGATTGGTATTATCTCCTAATGGTGAATATTCACATACCAGGTCATCTAGGACTTCAGCTCTTAGGAATACATCTGAGAGAAACACTCGCTTTCTAAGAAAGTTCATAGCAACACTGTTAATCAACAGCAAAAACCTGGAAAAAACTCAAACACCCATCAATGGGAGAGTGATTTAAAGAACTGCTGCAAAATCACACAATAGAATATTATATAGCATTCTATATTAAGTACTGCAACATCCATAATTGGATAAATTTTGCTGCTATAAAGCAATTGGATAAAACAAAGTGCTAAGTAAGAGATTATCTATAGCACGCTCGCATGTTCTGTCAAACTAAAAACAAATAAAACTGCAGGTGTATGCTGTGTAACAACATTTCTGTCAATGATGGACATTTTCTGTCATATGATGGTGGATTTGAAAACCTTCTATCATATAGTGATGTCATAGCTGTCCTAATGGTATAGCTCAATGTGTCACTCAGGTGTTTGTTGTGATGGTGGTGTAAACAAATCTACTACACTACCAGTTGTATAAAAGTATACAAAAACATGTACAATTATCTACACTACAAAATACTTGATAATGATAATAAACAACAACACTACTGGCTTATGCATTTAAAATACTGTACTTTTTATTGTTAGACTGTACTCCTTCTACTCAGTAAAAAAAAATCAAGTTTACTTTAAAACAGTATGCTATGTTACTCTGGCAACAGACTCTTGGTATTTGCCACATCTCTTGATTTGCATCAAGAGGCTTTGTGTAGTGATTTACCTATATCATTTAGGTTTGTGTAAGTACCTTCTGTTATGTTTGAACAATGACGAAATGGCATAATGATCCATTTATCAGAATGTGTTAGTGTTGTTAAGTGATGAATGACAGTATAGATGTTTCAGAAATACATATAAGGTAAAAATTTGAACATAAAACCAAGAAACTTCATTGAGTTGAATTTTTTATATATATTTTTTAGTTGTAGATGAACATAATGCCTTTATTTTATTCATTTATTTTATGTGGTACTGAGGATTGAACCAAGTGCCTCATTCATAAGGAGCGAATACTCTACCACTGAGCCACAACTCCGCTGAGTTGAATTTAATATAATGTTCAAGACAGATAAATTCCCGATGTTGTATTTAAATCCTAGATTTCTATAAAAGTTTGTGGTAGGCAGCCTCCAAGATGGTCCCTAATGACCTCATATCCAAATATAATTCATAGAATACTTCAGAAATAACCGTGTGTGGTTTTTGATACTAGACTATAAAAGCAATGCAGCTTGTGCCTTGTTCTCTTGGACATCTCAGTTTTAGGCAGAAGCCAGCTGTTATATCATGAGGATATTCAGGCAGCCCATGGAGAAACCCAAAAAAGGAAGGTCTGAAGCCTCCTGCCAACAAATAGCTGTAGGCAAGTGAGTCATCTGAGAAAGGATCCAGAGCCTCATATAGTCCTTTAGGTGACTGTGATCCTACGCAATTAACTTTGTCCTGAGAAGGTTAGGAAAGGTTCCAATCAGAAGATGAATATTGAGCTGGGTCTTGAAAGTAAGTAATTGGCAAAGAAGAGGTGAGGGGATGGTTTTGGGCATAAGGCCTGCCAGAGTGAGAAATATGTGTGTATATATTTCTCATCAAATTTTTGGAAAAATTTTCAGCTGTTAGTTCTATAAGTATTTTTTAATCTTGAGCTGGGTTTGTGGCTCAGTGGTAGAGCATTTGCCTAGCATGTGTGAGGCACTGGGTTTGATTCTCAGCACCACATAAAATAAATAAACTTAAATTTTTTTTTTAATCTCTCCCTTTCCTGGGGAACTCCAATCACATATGTCTTAGGCTGCATGAGGCTGTGTCACAAGTAAATGATGTTCTGCTCACTTTTTTCCTGGTTGTTTATTCAATTCCATTTTGGATAGTTTCTATTGTTATGTTTTCAAATGAACTAATCTTTTCTTCTACAGTGTCTACTGTGCTGTTGATCTTATCTAACAGATGGAATTTTCACTTAAGACTGAATTTTCTATTTCTACAAGTTGAATTTGGGTCATTTTAATGTATCCCACATCTCTAAAATGTTTATCTTTGGGATTGAGGGTGTAACTCAATGGTACAGTACTTGCTTAGCATACACAAGATCCTGGGTTTGAGCCCCAGCACTGCAAAATAAATAAATAAAGTTTTATTCTTTCTTTCTGGATTGACTTATGTTGATTGGTCTTTCTTTTCATTATGGATTGTCAGGTTTTCCTGTTTCTTTGTACACCTGAAAGTACTGGATATGATGCCATTCATTATGAATTGTTACCTTTGTAGGGTTCTGGATAGTTTTGTATTCCCATAAATATTCTTGAGTTTCGCTGGGATACAGTTATGAAAACAGTCTGATCCTTTCATGTTTTTAAGCTTTGTTAAATGGGAGCAGAGAAGCCTTTAGTTTAGGTCTAATTTTGTCTTTCTATTAAAGCAATAAAAGCTTTCAGTACCCTACTCAAAGCTTCATGAATGAGGTTTTCCGTTCTGGCTACTGGATATCTGATCTATTTCCAGATCTGTGTGAGTGCCGGTATTTGTTTTATTTATTTATTTGTTTGTTTATTTATGTTTTGTTTTTTGTTTTAGGTTGTTCTTTCCTCATCAACCAGCATTTTCCTCACAGGCCTCCTCACAGGCATGCATCGGCTATCACTAAGCTGAGGATGTGAGGAGGACTCTGCAGATTATGACAGTAAGAGTTCTCTCCCTCTGTCCCTTTCTCTCTCTCTATTTATATCTCTCTCTCTCCCCCACTCTCTTTCTTTCTTTCTCTCTCTTTCCTCCTCTCCTCCCCATAGCTTCCTTTCTTTAGTATTCTGCTCTGTAAATTCTAGCTGCTTTTCTTTTTCAAGACTCCATGAGCTCCAGCTTCATTTCCTCAGCTCAACCACCAGGCTCTGCCTGGACTTTCTCTTTTCAGGAAGTAATCTGGGGACAATAACAGGACTCACTGGGTTTATTTCTTCTCTTTCAGGGAACACTGTCCCATGTTGCCAGAATCTAACATCTAAAAAATCATCATCTCACATGTTTCTTCTTCTTCTTTTTTTGTTGTTCCTGATGGGAGAGCACATCTTATCTCTGTTATCCCATCTTGGTCATAAGTGGAAGTTTAGATGTCATCTTCTACAAACACCTTTTCTTTCTGTTTTATTTTAAAAGAGTGTAGAGAGTAACTAGTCTTACCCTTTTCTCATGGGCATTTAGTCTCATAAATCTTACATATTTCTATTTATGAATAAGCAGGAAACAGGCCACACCTGTGTGACTTTCTTCCCTGAGGAACCAAAGGAAGTTAACCTGATGTTTCTAGTATCTCCTATCATTGAATTCTATCTGTGTGACTGATACTCTCTTGAAGGAAGATTTAGTTCCAGCCGTCTTTGTTTAAAAAAAAAAAATTCTTTTTTAATGTCTTTTAAGCTATGCCCAATACTATCTGATGGGAATACTAAATTTACATCCATGACTGTTCAGCACCCATGGCCAAGAACACAGATGTTGGCATCCATTAGAACTGGATCTGAGTTTGGGCTCAACTGCTGAATGACAGGAACATTCCTTGAGCTGTTTTGACCTGGTCCACCAAGGCATTATGGGCATTTGCATGGAGTATTTCATTTAATTTTCACGACAACCTTACCTAATACCAAATTGGTATCATCATTATAGGTGACACTATAGAAACTTGTATCAGGTGTCCAAACACCTAAGTTGAATCTTAACATTACCCTTTACTAACCTTGTAGGTTTTATATTATATATATGTAAAATGTATATATATATATATGTAGGTTTTATATATATGTACAGGGAATTGACCCCATGAAAGGGATGCTACTAAACTACATCCCCAGATCTTTATTTTTTATTTTGAGACAGGGTCTTGCTAAGTTGTTGAGGCTGGCCTTGAACTTGTGATCCTCCTGCCTCAGCTTCTGGAGTAGCCACTATTATTAGTATGCACCACTGCACAGTGCCTAACTTTGTAATTTTGAAAACAACATTCTGTAAGCCCTGGATTCTTTATCTGTAAAGTGGAAATGATGATAACTCCCTCACAGTGCTGTGAGGACTGTAGGAAAAAAAATACATAAAGTGCTCAGCACAGTGACTGGTGCATGTAAGTGCACAATAAAAAAGCGACTACTTGCATTATTTTCTATCAAATATCAAGAATAAAAGGGATATTAGTTGGTAACTTTCAAAAAGTGACTTTTTCAGAAGTTGATAAAGGGGCCAGGCAAGTTCCCCCAGACACCATGCCTTGAGGCCTCAATCTCCATCAGCTGCTCCTTGCCAGTGCAGGAGAGCAGAGGGGTCACTGAGGGAGACAGAGTCCTGTCAGTGTCAACTTAGGCTCCAGCACTTTCTGAAAGCTTTGCTAAACCTTCATTAGGCAGTATTGCATTCTAAGATGCTTCCATGCAACTTTCTCTCTTCTCTTGTGTGAGTGGTCAGACTTTCTGTGGAGTCTTATAGCTCTGCCAGTCTTTTCCAGGCCCCTCTCTACTTCCTTTCATATGGGCATTCCTTCTGGGGGCAAACCCTTGTGTATTTAATCTCATCCCAATTTCTGCTTTTTGGAGAACCTGGACTAATGTACTTGACTTCTTGTTTAAATTCCTTATGAAACAGGATGGGACATGCATGCATTTTTTGATTGTTGCATTTTTTGAAGTAACCTATCCATGGAACCTGGCTCTGTATCCAGTATTCAGTAAATGTTCCTCTATTTAGGCAGCCCAAATCTAAGATAGTTTTTGGTTAAACTGAAAATATTCACAGATAAGAAGCAGGCTTATAGAGGTTGACATAATTAAGTGGCAATTAAGAGTTGGACTCATATCTTCTGGCCTCAGAGAGTGCCATAACTACAAATTATTTAGTATAAAATAAGACAAAAAGTAACCTAACCTCAGTCTTCGGTTGGAGTCTTGGTCTGTTCAGGCTGCTATGACAAATCCATCAACTAAGTGGCTTATAAGCAACAAAAATTTCTGAAGGTTGTGAAGTCCAAGATCAAGGCTCTGACAGATTTGCTGTCTGATGAAGAACATGTGTCAGTTGGTTTTATGATGCTGTAAGAGAATGCCACAGGCTGAATAATAGATAATAAACAGAAATGCATTTTGTTTAAAGTTCGGTAGACTGAGGAGTCCAAGATCAAGGGGCTGCATCTGGTGAGAGCCATCTTGTCATGTCACAACATAGCGGAAGGCATCCAGGAGGTGAGAGAGAATGAGAGAGGACAAGGAAGGCCAAACTCACTTTTTTTTTTCTCAAAAATTGCATTTTAATACATGTTATCAAACATAACAGAAAAAAACAAATTTTCCGAAGCTGTACACACTGTTCACTGAAAACATTTGTTGAGGCAGATAGAAAAAAATTGTTACAATCATAATTTTTCTAACTTTGAACAAAATTATAAGCAGATTAAATT